>SJYC01088726.1:0-26390 GCA_006408675.1 Madoqua kirkii
GCTTAAATAAAAGTACCCCAATTCTATGCACCTTTCACAAGCTAAGTGTGTTAGTCCCTGGCTCTGTTGGGGGTAGAACCGAATTTCCTGTGCCCTGGAAAAGCGGGGGAAATGGGTCAACCTCAGCTCCTGGGACCCGGCCAGGAGTTAAATGCCACCTCAGCAGAAGCTGCTGGTCAGACAGTACCAGCTTTATTGGGGGGACCCTGGGGGACTGGGACTGAAGAGGACTGCAATAATGTTGCTGGGATTAAAAGACCCCTCTGGCAGGGCTGCTCCCATTCTCTGGGTACTAAATAAACAAATGTGTCTCTCGGTGGTGGTGGTGGGTGTTGGTCTCCTGACGCTTAGCTGAGGAGTGTCATTCAGGCAGGCTGCCTGAACTGGGACCCTGCGTCTCTTCAAGCGCCAGTATTTATACTAATGCAGGGAATCGGGACTGAGTGGGTGTGATCTCCCTGGCGCTGAACAGGGAGAGAGGCGGCAGCACTTTGCAGCAGTTGGCTAAGAAAGGGCCAATTCTTAATCCTCCTCTCTTTCTCTGTGTATTTTGCTTATAAAAAATTTCTGGGTATCTGTGTTTGTGGCAGCATGTATGCATGGGCTCACACTTTAAGAAACTGCTATTCATGTTTCTAGGCTACAAAGATGCATTCCCTCCGCCTGTCCTCTGCTACCCTACCCCCAATAAAAGAGAGAAAACTGCAGCAGAAAAAAGGGTGGGACTTGGCGAGAGCTAGCTGAAAAATGCAAGAAATCACCCCCTCTCCTAGTGCAATAGACACAACTCAGGCTGTTTATTAGAACAGCCTCCCGGGTACACATTCAGAGGTGATTGTGAAGGAAGGAGTGGCCTCAGAAGCAGAAGGCGTGGAGCCCATTTCCTCCCACCCCTGCTCTTCCGACAGCTCTCTGGGCAGTCAGGGAACTATGCAGTTGCTGTGAAATGACAAAGGCATGGGGGCTGAATAGACATCTGAGGAGAGAGGTGAAGAAACAGGCCTGAGACATTCCTGGGGAAAGAGTCCTAAGAACAAATCCACCTGTCTGGGGGTGGGGCATATTCAGGCTCTGGAATCTAAGGTGTTTTCCCAGAGGAATGTCAGAGGATGTTGTGGAGACAGGATATGGTTCACAGGCTTTAGTGTCCTTAGAGCTGTTAGGGAGTTCCTTTGCTCACTGGGCCTGCTCCCTGACCTGGGCACTGGTTCAGCCTCTACAGCGGCAACGCTCCTTCACCATGGTGTTGAGTATGCCCTCCTCTGTAGCAGGCACTTGGGTCAACTTTTCAGAGAGGGGTCCTCTGAGCACCGAAAGTGCCGCCTTTAATGCTGGGCAGGAGACTCATCCTTGGCCTGGCCAAACTGTAGGGTTTGTTACCTGAGAATGGAACATGGGTTGGTAGCTCGCTGGATTGGGGCAGGGGGCTGGGGGTGGGAAGAGTCATACCAACATGTTAGAGGGAAAAGAGTGCTGCTGATTACATGGAGTTAGGGAGTTTTTGTGACAGAATTTTTTAAAGGCCGTGAAAAATCATGTAGTCTAATCCCTTCACATTTTATAATCAAGGAAACGGAGCCCCAGAGCAACTGAATGATATAGTCCAAGGTCACACTGCTAATTAAGGGAAGAGGTGGGATGGAAAGCCAGGTGTCCTAACTCCCCAAACCAATGTGATTTCTCATTCAGGCTCCCAAGAACATATTTCCTTCCTGGCCAACATGAAAATGGGACCTTCCTATAGATACTGCTGTGCTCTTTTCTCCTCCCTCTTGGAGCTGTCCAATCTCCTTCGAACCAGTTCTACTGAGCAGAATTCTGACCACAGGGGCCCCGAGCTGGCCCAAAGGCCATGTGTGCTCACTAAGGAGTTGGATTCTCAGGACTACACAAAATAGCTGCCTGATTTTTAGGTTCAATGGCAGACAGAAACCACAGAAATCCCACAGAGGGCAGTGACTGCTAGGTAAAAGGTGATATAGACAAGGCTGGGTGCTCTCCCAACCTTGGCCTGGGAAGCTCTGCAGAATAAAGGATTGACAGAGGTCTTAAAGCACCTCTCAGAGCAACTGTGCACAGTGGAGTGCTTTCTGCTTGTTTGGCTGAACAGTGAGACTGTCTGGGGGAGGCGGGGGGCTCCTTAACTCTTCTCCATTGCATCTGCCCTAGCCTCCCCTCCCCCCCAAGCTCTAAAGTCATGATCTGATTGCTACTCCCATAATCTGCTCTAGGGCATTTTCTGACTCTTTGGTCATAAAGCTGCATCCTATTGGCAGTGAGGGTAGAGGAGACAAACTAGTTTCTAAGGCCTGGGGACATCTGCTTTATCATGGCTGTTAATATGTACTGAAGCTGGTGGGGCGTGGGGGTGGTGGTCGGAGGGAGGCAGGGCAGCATGTTAATAGTAGGGTCCCTTCAAGACAATTCCCATTTATGGGAAAGAGGTCCAGAGTCCATGCGATTCACAGTGAAGAGCTCTGGCTCACCTCAGTAGAGCTGAGTAGAGATTAACAGAAGACTAAGTGGGCTTCACTCAGCCCAGGCTACTACCTCAGGGGCCAGGGCCCACAATTACGGCTCCAACGTTGTACTGCAACAAAGCAGTAGGGGCTTAAAATTACAGAAGAAAAAGAAGAGAAAAAGAGAACATTTATATCCAAACATACGTCTGATTTTATCTCCTTTGCTGGCACTCAGTGCTCCATGCCATCGGCTAATGCAGGCACTGTTCACGCCATTTCGAAATCCTGCCTCAGCTAAACTGCAAGGCACTTTTGGCTCAAAGCACCTCTCTTGGTTTCCATCCATTCAGAAAGCACCCTTTCCCCTGGAGGGGGGAAGAATGGTTTGGACAGTGGATTAAGGTTGTTTTCATCTTTGCTTTATATTGAGATGAAGTGAATTGCTTCTTGGAGCAGGGATAAAGGCTTCAGGAAGCAGATCAGTGAAATATACATATCTGCAAAGCAATACAGCATAGTGTTTGCAAGTACAGACTCTGGAGCCGGTCTCCCCAGGCTGAATTCCAGCTCTATCACTTACTAGCTGTGTGACTTCAGACAAATACTCATTTTCTTCATCTCTAAAATGGAATAATATTGGTGTCTACTTCAATACTTCATAGGTTGTTGTAGGAATTAAAATTTGATGATATTACATAAGGGGAAGACCAACTGACCAGTCTCCATCACCACCTCTATTATTGAACCTCATCCACGTCCAAAGAGAGAACACGCCTACTGACTTAGTCTAGTGAGGGGGGATGGTCACCCAGAAGTTCTGGGAAGCACAACCGCACTGTCTACAAGCCCAAGCACTGTGGGAAAGATGGGTCTCCTCCTTTGTGCTCTCTTCTTTAATTGGGCCCTTTAGATGACCCAAGGCGCTGTCTTAGCCCAGGAACAGATCACCTTTTCTTTTGGTGAGTCAGGAGAGAGGAAAGGTGCCACAGCTGGTGGTGATGGTGCACAGGCTGAGAGCTGGGGTAGGAAATACTACCAGAAACCCTGGGCCTTTGCCAAGAGGGTACTAAGCTGCCTAGTGTCTTCTCAGATCATCTTGTTTGTTTATCGGGGTGCTTTACCAAGGGAGGTGGGCCCACGGAGGCACCAGGAAGGAGAAAGGAGCACGGAGAGTGCTGTTGGGGCTTCAGAGCAGTTTTGGAGGGGCTTGGAGGAAAGAAAAACAAGGCAGGAGAAAAGCACCATAACCTGAGCAAGTGAGAGTGGAATGGAGCTATGTGGCTGATACAGAGGCTAAGGGGCTGCAATGCAGTTCGGGAGGAAAGCCAGGGAGACTCCTCTGCCCTCACAAACAGGAGGCTGGCTGGACCCTGGATGAGGGGAGGACTGGCAGTGTGAGATTCATGGCACAGAGCAGAGGAGAAGAAAGGCAGGGAGATCAACTTTCCAAGAGAAGCCTAAGAAAGCAAGCATTTGATTTCCTAATGAGAGGCTAGAATTAGATTTTAGCATGATCACAGGTTTCATCCTCTGGAACATGCCAGCTTTGCTGTCAGTACTTGGGCCAAACCACCTACCCACGACAGTCCTGTTCCCGATGCTGGAGGCTGTCCACTGCTGGGCGGGGGGCGGGAGATGCTGGAGGCTGTCCATGCTGGGAGCAACCCCTCCCTCAGGGCTGTAATCAAATTCTGATCCTGACAGGCTCCCTCCTTTCTAAGAAGGGACAGGCATGGAGAGGAGAAGAGGGGATATAGCAGCTCACTGTTTATCCACAAGAGTATTATTTTGGCGGCAGGCGTGGGGGGGGGGTTATAAAAATCATGTTTCCCCATAAAAATCATGACGATTGCGAGTTCAGTGCTGCACGTGGACCCTGGCAGTGAGTCAGAGAGATGAGGCCGGGACCTGTGGGGGATAGCCCTGAGAGAGGAGACTCTCTTGCCCCAGGAAGGTAGCATTTGAAAGCATGGTGCTGCCATCTCTACCTTAGCCCGGTAAAGACTTTTGGACCTGTAGTAGGAAAGCAGTAAGACTGAGAGGCCACACTAACGCCAGGTGTGGGGATTGGATGGACCAAAGTGGTACTTAGCTTTTCAGGTTCATCCTTTCTGTGCGCCGAGAAACAATACCAGAGCCATTACTAAAGTTGAGATTAATTACTAAATACCAAAGGAACAGCCCTTGATCTACTAGCTTTTTTAATATCCATTCACCTGCTTCTATCTCCCATTAATAAAAAGCACACCCTCCATTCCTTCTCCTGTCACACTTCCCCCCCGTGTGTGTACAACTGTCTGTCATGACAGGACCAAGGATGCCCTGCAAGATCCTTCCATTCTAGAAGCCCAATGGCTCTTTCTTCCTTTTCACAGTCCTGTTTCCTCTTCCGAGGCAAGTCCTTAATCTGTAGTTTCTTACATTTCACAACCCTGGTTTCCCTGTCTGTGCAGGTGGGGATGTAGTCACCAGATAAGCCACTCTACCCGTTCCATGAGTCAGCAAGTATGACGGAGATGAGCTTTCGCACACGAACTGTTCCCTGTGCAAAGTTTGGTTTCCTGGCCTCAGGCTACTGTTCCCCAGGCTTCAAGGCCCAACCCACTCATCCAGGTTCATTAAGGACACTCAGACAGGTCCTCCTACTCAGGTTCTACCCTGGAGGTGAACTGAAGAGCTGGAGGCAGTTCCCTGGATAGTGCCATGCCGTCTGCAGGAATGCACAGCACATCCCTTGCGGCAGGCCCATCACGGTGCCAGACATGAAGCCCAGGCCTCAGATATGGACAGCCTGTTCCCGCAGCCCCCTAGCTGCAGTGGCTACAGTGATAATCTATTACCACTGCAAGACGACTTAATTTCTGGACTTAAAGGAAGTCGGATAATACTTTATCCTATTAGCGTCTGCCTGTATGAATTGACAATGGCTTCCTTCTGACATGACAGTGTATTCTTCCCATTCATCTCTAAAGGGGATGAGTTGGGGAAGTCTGGAGTTAAGATTGGAGGGAGGGCTGAGGAAGAGACTGCTAAAGGAACCAGAGGAAGGGAAGACAATTTTTCATTGGGGAATGGGGAGAGGAAACTTAGAGGGATATGGCAAGACTGAGACAGCTCAGAGAGCATGCCTGCATTTCATTCGGTTTCCCTTGTGAGGGAAGTAGTGGCAGCTGCTGGGTGTGTTGTACACACGTGTACAAGGATAAAAGGTTCTGATGTCACAGAGGAGAACAAGCTCAAGAGAGGCCCGGACTTGGCCTATTCCATGTGCCTCTGGTTTCAGCTTGTTGGGCTGCAGAGTAACCTTCCCGTCCTTTAACCCCTCTTCTGCATTCCTGTTATGAGTCCACACTTGCTCTGACCAGTGGGGTCAATGTCAGCCGAGGGCCCCTCTGCATCACCTGTGTGTTCTCACAGCCGGTCGACCTGGGATGGGCAGCTGAGGACAGATTGACAGTTTCCAGCTTCTGACTTCAGGAAGGTGGAGACAGTGAAGAGAGTTTCCAAGTTAATTCAGAAAATCTAGGTGAATGTGCTTATTTTATTTGTGAGGAAAAGGAAGCCCAGGGAGATGTGACTACCAGCGCCCACAAGCTGGTGCTACTGGGACTAGGTCTCTGGGTTCTCAGCCCAGCACCGGCAGAGCTACTGAGACTTATAATGGCAGGGGGAGCCACCGACAGAGGCTACAAGGTGACCAGTGCCCCCTGGAGTCTGCAAACTGGTGCCACCCCTTACTTTTTGCTTCCAGGGAGGCAGGGAGAGGAGGGGAAGGCCTTTCACGCCAGTACTTTATCTGGGCTTCACTCAAACAACCAGAACTGAGAAATCCAGCAACTTTTCTTTTCTCTTCAACTACGAGTGTTCCAGGGCAGGAGAGTTCTGACGGTTGCCCAGCCAGTAAGCAAATTAGAAGGAGCATTTGTGGCTGAGGCTACCCTACCCATCTCCATAAGCATGAAGAGCTGTAAAGAACAGGTAGAAGGAAGTTCTGCAGAGCTCAATCATGTCAGAGGTCCGTTCAAGGTCAAGTTGACTACTGGAGAAGCAGGGATGTCTTCCCTGGTACTGTAAGCAAGAAGAGACCCTCACAGGAAAACCTCCGACAGCCTGGGCTGACTCGGGGGCCTGCAGCCAGTGAACGCCCCTTCCCCCATCTCAACAAATCCTCTCTAGGGAAATGACAGAGTGGCCCTGGCTAGAGTTCTATCACATATATTTAATTAGAATTTGTCTCCTTCATGATGGTTTCAAGTGAAGTCCCAACAGAAACATTCTAAAAAACAGCCGCTTGCAGCCAAGGATCTCTTTTAACCAAGTTAATTTAGCAGAAATTTGCCATCTTGGATCGGGTGGAGTTACCTCTCTTCTCAACTTCAAAGCTGGGAAGAGAAGGGAGGTGGGGAATGCAGAGAAATAAAGAGGAGGGCGGGGGCTTTGAGCAAATGAGTTTCCGTCTATTAAGGAACTGTAATTTCTGCTAGCTCCCCTAGAGACCGGTCCCCTCCAATAATGGCCTGACTCTAATGATTCCCACTCCTAAGCAACAGCCTGTGTTCTGCTGGTGTTGAACTGAACCGTGCCAGAGAAATTCCCTTTCTCTCAGAGGTACTGCTATTCTCATTACACAGGAGAGATTACCAGTGAGGAGGATGTACTTTGGGAGGGGGGACAGAAAGATCACCTCTTTGAGGCTTGGTACCTCTCTGAGGCTTGGTGCTGCTGACCCAGGACAAGAAAGGCTGAGAGACAGGCTAGAGGTTAGTGCTAAGAGGAAAGGGCAGACACTGAATAGGAGGGAGAAGCAAAAGCTTAGGCAACTCCTGTCTGACTCTTTGTGACCCCATGGACTGCAGCCCGCCAGGCTCCTCTATCCATGGAATTCTCCAGGCAAGAATACTGGAGTGGGTAGTCATTCCCTTCACCCAGGGGATCTTCCCAACCCAGGGGAAGATCTCCTGCATTGCAGGCAGATTCTTTACTGAGCCACCGGGGAAGCCCTGAGGAGCTGATAAACTTAATGCAAGACTGGCTGGGAGGCAGTGGGAGGTCATGGGGGTCTGGGTGTGAGTTAAGCTCAGGCATAATGAACAAAAACTGACAGCACCTGATGAAAGCTGCAGGGTAATATCAAATAGCTGAGTCCATTTCAGGTCCTTAAAAACCGATCACGTTCGGGGCAGAAGCCCAGACACATGGGCTAGCACTGAAACTGGGGTGATGACTGAGGCCGCAGTGTCAGGGGGTGGGGTCGGGGGGCCTCTGGTCTGGCCCTCTCCCTTCTCATGCTCTGAGGCCAGTGGGGAAAGCTGAGGCTGCTGCCAGCAGGGCTCGAGTCAGGGGCGGGGAGTCCCCTTATTTTGCCCCCGGTGGCTTCCCTGTGATGGAGACGGACTGCTTCCAGCAGGCAGCCTGGCCAGAGAGCCTGCAGTGCAGACAGATGCCCTGGGCCGTAATCAGGATGGCGAGACCCTTTAAGGTGCTGCGGCTCGGCTCTGGGGCAGTGCCAGAGCGGCAGGGTGATGTTCCTCAGCCAGATTCATTTCCCCCTAAACCTCTTCAAATATGTGGGCCATGGAGAGAAGCAAATTTAATTAAATTACTGTGTTGTGGGCTGCCCTTCCTGGGCAAGGGCTAAAAACAGGCTCCTGCTGACACTCCGACCCATCTGTGTGTACAGAGCACGCGTTTCTTTGTGCTTGGCTGTCAGCAGCTGGGTGGGGTTGGCAGTGCCCACCCTCGCCCCGGTGAGCCAGCCCCTCTGCCGCAGCGAGGCAGAGTCAACGCTGATGCGGCCGCGGCCCCGTGCGGCTCCGCTGACCTTTTCCTTTCTACTGAAAAGATGACTGAGCGGCACTCCCCCTTCCTCCATCAGCTCCTTTCTCCTCCAGTGCCTCTCTTGTGGACACCCAGGACTTTCCCGGAAGGCGGTGCCCGAGCTGCGCCAGGGAAGGGGGAATGAATCTGCAGGGAGGTGTGATTCAGAACAGGGCAAGGCAGGGTTTGTTTAGCTTGGCAGGAGATGGAGGGGTCTCCCTGGTGGATCCTTCGGAGTGCCACTTCAGCACTTCCCCACTGGCAGCTCCGTGCTGGAGACGGAAATGTGCTCAGGTGCCAGAGCACAGCAGCGTAGCTCTCGCCCCACACCGCGTCCCTGCTTGGGCAACACGGTGGATACAGAGCCTGACTGTCACACACATGGGCGAGGGAGCTCAGTAGCAACTCAAACTTTAATACGTGGAAATCAACACCCCGAAACAAATGCTGGCTGTGCTGTTACCCGTCAGCCCTACAAGGTCACTTCATCTCCCTTCTGGAGGTTCGGGACTTACCACTCCAGCTTACAGAATACCACGAGGGTAAAGAGTTTGTCCTCAGTAGAGCTGAGGCTGGGAAATGGACTGAGGTGGGATCAGATGTGCAGAGCTGGGGACACTGAGGGGTGGTAGGGGGCGGAGGGGATGGCACCTGCTCTTTTTCATTTGGAACAGAGACCCAGGAAGACTCAGCTGGGAAATCTCTTCCTTACCTATCCCCAGAGAGAAGGGCGCCATCTCTCATGCCTACACCTATACTGAATGCCACACGGAGCCTGCGAGTGTCACCTTGTGCTGGGGCATTAGGAACCATCTAGTGGGCAGCTCGCAGCTGTACTTATGCAGCCCCTGTAGGCCCGGGACATCATGACATCAAGCAGACACCTGGATGATGTGGGCTGTGCAGGTAGCCCTCTTGGGCCTGGCTCGGCAGATGCCATGTTAGTTTGGAAGACAGAACCTCCCCACTCCAACCTCCAAGCCTCTGAACCTGTTATGTGACAAGGAGCTTGGCAGCCAGGGGATGGCAGCACCCACTGGAGCTCTGCTGCCCTCTAGACACTGCACCCTGCGGCTCCAGGGCTGTTCTCCTGCGTCACCAGGGCGGTGGGGTTGGGTGGAGGGCAGTGCATCTGTTGAGGTGTTTGCTGGCTAAGGTTTTTGGCTACAACAAGGTTACTTTAAGGGTCAGACAAATATTGTCAATTTCAGACCATGGAGACACCCATCTCAAGAGCCTGGATTGTGCCTGTGGGTCACTTAGACCAGCGGATCTAAATGATGACAATGTGTGGACCAAAAAAGAAAGTAGGCAGGTGGATAAAATGTGGCGATACTTGAAGAGAACAGATCCAAGAGAATGAGTTTCCTGAGCCTAATAGGCCAAGCAGCAATTGCAGCAGGAAGAGAAGGCAACACCCAATGCTAAGACAGAAGCCCTGGAGGACAGGACCAGTCCTGAAGAATAGGAAATCCAGCAGTTTGGTGATACTTACCCTCTGGCTTTAGAGAAATAAAAAGGTTCCCAGGTATTGGTAAAAGGTAAAAGATCTTCTTTCCTTCCTTATCAAACTGGATAGAAGAGAATAGACCCCCACTCTTAGGAGTGGAATTGTTATTTAGTTGTCAAGTCGTGTTGTGTCTAACTCTCTGCAACTCCATGAACTATAGCATGCCAGGCGTCCCTGTCCTTCACTTTCGAAGGCCCCTTAATTCCATCCCATCCACTGTATCATGCTTACTAGGGCATGAGCGTGCTTGCCAAATGACTGGCTCTGATGGCGGGGAGAGAAGCAGATACATCTTCAGGCAGCCTCTGCCTCAGCCTCTGTGTTACTTGGTCCTACAGTTCAGTCGCTCAGTCGTGTCTGACTCTTTGCGACCCAGGGACTGCAACACCCCAGGCTTCCCTGTCCATCACCAACTCCCAGAGCTTACTCAGACTCATGTCCATCGAGTTGGTGATGCCATCCAACCATCTCATCCTCTGTTGACTCTTCTCCTGCCTTCAATCTTTGCTAACATCAGGGTCTTTTGCAAAGACTGAGTTCTTTGCGTCAGGTGGCCAAAGTACTGGAGTTTCAGCTTCAGCCCTTCCAATGAATATTCAGGACTAACTTCCTTTACTGGTCCTTGGGTGCCAATAAAGATACTGTAGCATTATCAAGTTTTAGAAATACTCAGTCCTTAGGAAAGTACCCCAAGTTGCAGGGAGAGTACTCTTCTCTGCCTTCAATCTTTGCTAACATCAGGGTCTTTTGCAAAGACTGAGTTCTTTGCGTCAGGTGGCCAAAGTACTGGAGTTTCAGCTTCAGCCCTTCCAATGAATATTCAGGACTAACTTCCTTTACTGGTCCTTGGGTGCCAATAAAGATACTGTAGCATTATCAAGTTTTAGAAATACTCAGTCCTTAGGAAAGTACCCCAAGTTGCAGGGAGAGTAGATAGTATATCTCAGTCCCGATATTCCCTCATGAAAGGGCTGGCTTTGGGGGCTGTGTTGAAGCCACTTTCACCTGGGACAGTTTCTCCAGTGGAGGAGAATGCTTGGAAATAATGTGAGTGGCAGCTGAGCCTCAGGGTAAATCCTGTGAGCACTGGTACTGCTGGAGCAATGGCATTCCAGTAGGTGCCAGTGTCCCTTAGGTTTACAGACGACCCGAATGAGCCAGTGTATTTGCACTTGGTCCCAAGCCACATGGGTGGGCGAGCAGCCTGTGGCCCCAGCACCCCACCCTGCTGCAGGCTGCTGCCAGAAAGCATGGCTGTGGGTCTCACCCAGGCCCAGCCTGCTAGATGGGACCCCCATTCCTGCACCTCATTTGCAGCTCGGCAGGAGGGCAGAGTGATGCCCAAGCCCTGGTGTGCATGTCTTTCTTATGTCCCTGACTCCGCGCATTTGTCATCTGCCACTTCACTTCTCTTGGAGAGGGACAAGGAAAAAGGAAATGAACTGATGACAGTGGTATGTTACAGGGCACCACCTTTTGGCACCTGGAGCCCGTCAGTCTGCCTTAAAGGGAGAGAAGGGGAGGGAAGGAGGGAATGCTGATGTCTGACACCTGTCCTGGTCTCTGATTCTCTCTCAGCTCTCAGTAATAGCAAGCAGAGTTAGGAAGCTAGAACCAGGGCTATTTGCAAAAACAGATTAGCTCTGCTGCAGGCTGGGAAGTGTTTCTTGCATAATCTGAACTTAGACCTTGACGTATCCTTATCTGAGGTGGTTCAGATTAAAAAAAAATTTTTTTTAAAGTGTGTTGTCTGGGTTAACAGGCCAGAGCATGAACTGAGTGGTCTCCCTGGTAGCCCCAGGTTGACCTGCAGGCCAGGCCTGGCCCAGCCCCTTCATCTCTGGGAAAGCAGGGCATGAGAGGGCTGGGAGTGGCGGGCATCGCTGGAGAAGGCCGGGCCATCTGCACTACTGTGAATCCAGGTTGGCTCCGACAGAAGGCGCGAGGGAGGAGGTGCAGCTGCTGATGGCTCAGACAGCTTGGACCTGTCCAGGCAAACAAGCCGCTCAAGTGCAAGAACAGCCAGCCAAGTAGGCAGAGCACGAATAAGGACTCAAAGCTTGAAATATCTGACAAGATGTGGAGGGAGGGGAGGAAGCTGTCTGGGATTTTCAACTGGTGTCTGGCCTTGCCTCTTGCGGCTGAGGCAGATTCTCCTGCTACGGTGGGGCGGGGAGGTGATGCCTGGGAGCTGGTGGGCGTGACCCAGGTGAGACTCCCTCAAGCTAGAGTTAAAAAAAGAAAAAGTCTTCATTTGAACAAATTGCAGAGACAGCTCTGGATTGTCCTCTAAAACACAATCGACCTGCCTTCCACAGATACCTATCTGCCCTCCAAGGTTGAGCAGCACCGGGCTCTGCGTGGGGTGGAGGACGGGGGTGGGGCTGTGGCTTTTCCTGGGACGATAGCGGTGTCTCGGAACTGGTTAAGGAAGGCGACAGGGGTGCCCAGAAGTGGCATACACTCCTTCTGATCCTCACCTTCCTGTGGTGGGGGGTGGGGGAGGGAGGCCAGCAGTGGATGTTCAAGGGCTGTTACTGCTCCTTCTGGCAAAGACCCTCCGACACAGCGGAGGGTCAGTCCCCAGTACACGTAACTGCACGGAGAGAGCGGTTAGAAAACATGCAACGTTCTGCCTCTAAATCAGATATGGAGGAGACAGGACACTGATATTTTAAAGATACATCCCGGTGATTTGAGAGCACGCCTGGGCTGACAGCCCTCTATCTTGAGAGCGCGCTCAGACAGGTCAGTCCTGTCACCGGCTCCAGAGGGTTCTTCTCGTAGGTGGTTTTGCTTAAGCGAGCCAGCGGCCCGGAGGTTTCATTCAGGTTAGGAGAGTAACTTCCAAGAACACCGGGCCAGATATCACTCCACCGATGGCTCCCCAACAAACACAGGGGAACCCTCCTACAAACATTTCGCCATCCTCAGAGGTCCCGGCAAGGGGGGAGAGAGGACAGACTGCTCAGAGGCCCATGGGTATCAAGTGGGAGAAACTGAGGCACAGAGAGAATATCATTTATTCTGAAGGAAAGTGGGAAGAGAACAGACACCTTCCCTGGACATAGGCTGTGCTACAAACTGACTCAGACGCAGTTCCAGGCCAGCACCCAGTTTAGGTTCAGAAGCCTAAGCGAGGGAGAGTACTGTTTTGACCGCTAGGGTTCTGACCCTTGGCTGACGGGCGCTGGCTGCTGAAGCCCTTCTGTGGTTCACTTAGCCCAGCGGCTGGCAGTGTGCCAGGTGACAGGGAACAGTGGAGATGAAAGACTTGGGCCATGCCCTTGAGGAGCTCAGGACAACAGGGGAGACAATTACGATGGATGGTCTGCAGGTGGAGACCGGGATCTGTGTGCTAGGGAGCAGCACGGAGTCAGAGAAAGCAGACACCTTTTCCCACCCAAACGGCGCCTCGGAGCCCGCTGGTCTGGTCCGGATGAGGGAGCTGCCCGTGCTGGAATTTGGGGTGGAGCACCGGCCACTGGCGGGACTAGCACTGACTCAGACCTCAGAGGGGAGACAGATGCTCCAGCGCCCCTACAGAGACGAAGGAGGTGACTTCTGCACCTCTCTCAAGCTGGCATTTGCTGAAAGGACTATGCTAACGCTTCCCCCGGGAGCACAAAGGAGGGTGCCCAGGCTCTCAGTAAATATGACTGGTAGCTCTGGGCTGTGTGACCTTGGCAGTCTGTAGCCTTCAACCGCTTCAGCTTCCCTTAGCGACACATAGACTTGCTGAGCATTTATTTAGGTGTAAATCACAAGGCCCCCCTCAAGTGAAGGAGGGCCGACAGGTTGCTCCTGAATGAAGAGGTGCTAAGCCGAATCCTAAGCAAGGCTGTGCTGTGTAAATGTCACATGGAAGCTTCTAGTTCGAGCTCTGGAGCTCCATTTAGCTTGGTTGCAGCCAGCTGCTGTTCACCCCACCTGCTGAGCAGCCAGCGCGACATTCAGCTTTGGAGTCAGCATAGGCACCGAGGACACAAGAGAGTCATCACGGACTTGCGTGCAGAGCTGAGAACACGGGGACTCCTGGGAGCAGGGGGAGGGGCAGCTTTCAGCCTCCCCCTCCCCTAGCTTCAGCAAAATCCCACTAGGTTATCCTACTCGGTGCTGAACACTGCAGAGAGCTGGACCCTCCTGGGTGTGTGCTACCACGTAGCCGTCCTTGGACTCCTGTGCGAGCGAGGGCCTCAGGGTGGAGTGTTGGGAGCGCTGGCAGGCATGCTACGTGGCGCAGCACTGCTCGGGGCTCGGTGACACTGAGGTCCTTCGGTACAAGAGACACAGCGGACCAGCTATCCCCGTGAACTCTGACTGCAGACCCAGGTCTGGCTTGTCCTTTGTGCCCACTCTGCGTCTCACCCAGTGTTAAGTCTGGAGTGCAGACTACTCGTGGGAACTCATCCTGGAAGGCCAGTCTTAGGTTATCAGAGCTGATCTAGGGTGCAGTGATCCAAATTTAATTGCTTAAACCACTGGTTCTCAACCTGAAATGAACATCAGAATCACCTGGAGAGCTTTTTAATTAAACATTTTTTCATTATTTAAAAAAACCATTTGATTTGAAGAATCTGAAACACTGAAAATAGAGAGTTGTCATGAACTCCCATATACCAGCCATCCAGGTTCAACAGTTATTGAACTTGTCATATTCGGTTCAGCTATCCCCTCCTCTTCTCTGCTGAAATATTTTAAAGCATCTTCGAGACATGATGTCATTTCACCTTTCCATACTTCAGCAGTGCATCTCCCAAAAAAACCATGGCCATTTCTTATATAACCACAGTGCCACCATCACACCTAACACAATTAACAAAATGATTCCATGGTATCACCTAATATAGCTGGGAAACTTTCCCTTGCCCACCTCCACAAGACCCACCCATGGAGTCTGCCGCAAGCTTCCACCAAAGTCCTATAACCCCCATCACGTGGTATACAAAAAAAAAAAAAATAAAGTCAAGGAAAAGGTGACAAGTTACAGACCAGGATGAAGAAGGGAAGGAAAACAAAAGCATTTTGAAGTCAGTCAGCCACAGAGCGGAACTGCTTGTTCAGGGCAAGGCTGCCGTAACTGTGAGGCCCACTCACTCGGTCCCCCAGGCGCAGCAAAGTTCTGAGAGGTTTGGAAGGAGTTGTTCGGCTACCCTGGGGCCCTCGGCACCTCACACCAGGCCAGCCTGCGTTTACCTCCTCTATTCTAGCTCTTCTCTCTCTGTGCACTCTGGCTTACTGGCCTGGTATTCGGGGCAAACTCTGAGCCTTAGCACCTGACCGTAGATATGATTCATGAAGTCTGTGGTGAGGGGTGTGTGCCAAAACTTCTTGGGTGTTGGGACTGGGGATTGGGACCACGTCTTCAAATTTACTTATTAAAAAAAAAGAAGAAGAAAACCTAAACAAAACATCCTGAAAAAAGATGAGGCTGTATCACTGTAGCTAAAAATACCTCTACTGAGGGCGTCTGCTCACCAGCTCCTCAATTAGAGATGCTACAGGCCCTTTGTGAGCTGCGCAGTGTTGGCCGCTCCACAGGGGCTCTGGGTGGCCAGGGACAATCCCGGGAGCAGTGACTAGTGATTGCTGGGCGGAGAGGGCTGGAGAGCTAGCTGGCCAGGGTGGCTGGCACACATCAGGAGACTCCTATAATCCTCTCTTTTTTTGGTGGACCTACTGCCTAAGCCAAAAAATTTCTGCTGCCTTCTGCAGCAGGCTAAACACCATCTCTGAGGTGGGCCCATAGTCATGGGGACTGCCACTGACTTCCTAAGCTGCACAGGAGTACCATGACAACTGGGGTGGTGGGTGGTGGCTGTGAAGGCCACCCAGTCTGGTTCAGAGAGTGTCTGTCCTGCTGGACAACCTCCCAGTGTGAGTCAGTGGTAATCAGACGCAGGTAAGGCCTCTCTCGGTGGCCTCAGGAAAAGGCTGTTTTAAATGTAGGCTCGACACCCGGAGGGGTCACGGAGTGGAGGTGGAGGGTCTCATGGCAACGAGGGCTGCTTCTTCTGGGTCCTCACAGCACCTACAGGTCACTCACTCCAGCAGAGTCTTTTTTATTGGGGAAGATAAAGTCCCAGGGAGGTATAGTGGCTCTTGTCAAGGTCACAGATTTAGTAAATGGAGGAGCCAGGATTTAAACCTGGGATTTTTGATTACAAGTCTAGCACTCTGTTTCACTGTACTATCGCAATGAGTGGGCCCGTTCTAAGCATTCAACAAGTGTTGAAAGAACTATGGGAAATGGTATTTTCATAGTTCAGGTGCCACAGGGACCTCAGGTGAGTGTTCCCTCAATGATCTGGGGATTCCACAATCCCTGCAGGTTCTGGAAAACTCAAGGGCCAGATTCAGCAACTGCATCAGACGGTCAGTGGGGGACGGTGACAGTGCAATAGATCTGATCTCCAGCCAGAGGTCCAAAGCCACTCCCCTCTTTTCTACCTCTGACAGTGGGAAACGTCTGGTATTAGCTTGACTTTGGGCTGTCAAGCAGAAAAGGGGGCAAGGCCAAGGCCACGGTGTCTGGTTTGATGCAGGTGATGTTTTCCTGTCATGTTTCTTGGCATTGTCTGTGACCCTTGGGAAAGAGTTTGGAAGCTGAAGTCAAAAGCATGAGAGGACTGGGTCAAAAAAAACCAAAAAACAAAAATGGAAACAAACAGTGAGAGGTGTAGGAGAAGGTACAAATTGGTCAGGAAGAAGAGTGCAAATAGAATATTTCCTGAGTGTATGAGAGTATGGGCAAAAATGGCCTAAAGTCTTGCACTGTCCAATATGGGCAGCCTCTAACCACATGTGGCTATTTAAATTTCATTAAAGATCCTGTGCCTCAGTTGCAATAACTACAAGTACACAATACCCAGAAATGGCTGGTGGCTGTTACACTGGACAGAAAGCACCTGTTGTTCTATACTTGCAGAAAGTTCTATTGGACAGTGCTGGGGACTGCCTGGTTATCTCCACTCGTTTCTTACTGGCCACAATGAGTAGGTTCTGACACCTTTTTGGGGAAGAACTGAACTGGGGGAAGCCAGAAGGTACCATTATTCACTCTCCAGCAAACCAACTACACTTGAAAACTCGAAAGCTTAGCGCGACTAGCAGCACGAACCTACCAGTGTATGAGGCTCCCCGGGCCCTAACCCCTTTCTCCCCTCTCTCCCCTGCATGTTTACAGCCACTCTGACCTTTGCATATTTTATTCCGATTCTATTTTAACTGTTTTAATTGATGTTTAATATAGCTTAACTCTGTGTGGTGTTCAAAGCCCCTCACCAGGGGGCCGTTCACAGGCAGAAGCACAATTAATAGCAATCCCCAGAAAATTATGCCCTGTATCGAAGTTGTCATTGCACCATATAAATGCTTATTATTACTATTGAATTCTCCAGCCCTGACACCTCCCTGTGTTTACTAGGTAGCAGATAAACCTCTGGGTTTGTGCCTTCCCTACACTACCACACCATTAGGACTAAATATAGCCCTTGTGTGTATGTTTAGCTCCATTTAGCTGTGCTTTGGAAGAAGAGGGGGTAAAAACATCAGAGTTAATTAAATTGCCAGAAAATGTAATTTGTTCCTCCTCCACTTGACAACCCCATGAAAGACAAACAGACATCACTGCTATCAAGATGGGTAATTGGCCTCAGCTATAAGGTGGAGGTGAAGCCCAGACCCTGGTAACAAGACATGGCTTTTGGACTGGCCTCCTGTGAGCATACAGTGAGCAAGTCTAAGACCACAGGATGCTAGGAGAGCAGCCAGGCACTACCCTGTGCCCAGGCTGAATGTGACCAGAACACAGAGCTCAAGCCTGAGGGGCAATCCTAGTTCCCTAAGTGGCTTGAGGGCAATCCAGCTAGGAAATCTGACCCCCACCCATCATCTCTCTTAGTAAACAAACAAACCAATTTGGGGCTCTTCTGAAGCTTAGTTTTTGGTAGGAATGCAGCTTTTCTACGATTCACATGTCAGGATAAGCAATGGAAAATTCCAGGTGGGTCCGGTACCTGGCCTCCTCCCTTGCTGGCAGGCCTTCCCCTCCTGTGTGCGGCTCTCTGGACACCCTTGTCAAGTGAGAGTCTTCTTTACAGAACACAGAGGGTCTGGAAGACACCCTCCTGACTTAGCTCCTTGTTCCTTTCTCACTGAATAATGGAGTGTAGACAACACAGAGGCTTGCCTCTTCTGTCTGTCACATACACCTGACTCCCTTTTACAGGCCGCCGGTGTCATAGTCCCAGGGTTACCTGTACTGCAAGGGGATGGACAGGTGGTGTGGCTGTTGTCTAGGAGGCATTGTAGAAGTGCAGGTGAGAGCAATGTGATCAGAGCATGGAGAATGCAGGTCTACGAATTACTGTGTGAATGTGCCCAAGTGATCACCTTCCAGTTTCAGTTCTCAACTACTGTGAACCCTATGGATTGGACAATATAACGTCTAGGCCTCATAGCTATAAAATGCTATAGGCCTCATAGCTATAAAATTCAGTATTCTGAAAGCTGTACGCTCAAGTCCTTGGAAGCGGAATGGGTCATGCTTATTTCTATTTATAATCCATTTTTTATTTTTGCACTCAATGCTCTATGGAGAAATGTAGATTTCTATTCTAAATTCTTCCTAACTAACAAAGGAAAAGTTCTATTTTAGGTTGTTTGACAGGGAAATGTTTTTAACTAGATTGAGTTTCCCATATTTTGTTTGCTCTGCCTTCTTCCATCTTTGCCTAAAAAAGAAGTTTCTAAAAAACCAAAAATGCTTTTGGTACTCTGGCAGAGCAGGAATGCGGCTGCCTTGGCTGAAGCGAGAAGATGGTGCCCATCTCGGGCCCCAGTGAAGCAGGACTATTTGCCATCTGCTGCACTCGCTGCCTTGTCTCCAAATTGGGCCTGTTCTGTAGTTTGCTGCAAATATTAGGAGCTGAGCCACTAGCACTTCCCACCTATGGCAAGTCTTGAACCTCCATACATGGGCTGCCAAGAGCATCTGAAAGCAGGAGGCCGCTTTCCAGCTGAGGAGAAAAACACGTGCACTAAGTGGAACATCTTCCCTCTTCTTTGCTCCTCCCCAGCCGTTTTGAAAACTTTAGATGGAAAGGGAGGAAAGGAAGACCTGTCTGACCAAACTGAGGAAGGTGATGGAATTGTCTGTGCAGGCCAGGGTGGTGTATTAATGATTCACAGGAAAAGAACAATCGTCCTACCGCAGTTTCGCCTGTAATTAACCAGCTTCATGGAGAGCTGGCTGCCTTCTCCGGGTCTGGCACCTGCTGACTGCAGAGCTACCTGACACAGCAGCACTGGGTTTCTAGCAAAATCCGCCCCCCGGGAGAGGGGCATCCGAAACAGTGACTTTAACTCACGGGGCAGGCACTCGGGATGTGTGACCTGGTGGCAGTGCCCCTCGCAGAAGCCTGGCCCTGTGTTCCAGCTGACACGAAAGAGTGTGAGTCGTCTGATGGCCAACGCTGGCTTCACACCGCCCACGAAGTGCCCGCCCAGGTAAGTGGATCCCTCTGCTGGGTGACGGAGGTCACAGAGCAGGGGCAGCTCCAGACACCTGGTGGCCCAAACCACACGGACTGGATGTTCTGGAACTGGCTTGTGAAGCAGAGGGGCTGAGAGGGCTTATTGACTGTGCAAGGCATGGTGGGCAACAGATGCTCCTGTGTAAGGGTATGCGGTGGGCAATCAACAAAATTCAGACCACCACACAGAAGGGGAAAAGATTCCGGGTGAGCCAAGCGCTGCCTCTGGAGTCAGGGCCAGCCTCCCTCTTAGAGGATTTAAAGACCCTGGGGCATCCCCTGAGATGGGTGATGTTGTAAGTATTTGGGGGTTGGGTGGGGTGGTCTCCATCACTTTCCCCAAGTGAGAGGTAGGTGTTCCCCCTGAAGGAGAACAGAACACACTAAAACAGCCAGTTGGCAGTTTTTTACCCCATATCCTCAATTTACACTCTGTAGAAAAATGGGTAGTCAAGGCGGGCTGTGCCCTTTGGAAGAACAAGGGGAGGAAACTGCTAGGTGAGGCAGCAACGTCCATCAGCTGTTGCCATGTTGTTCTCGCTGAGAGTACAGCACCTGTGGCCAACCCCTCAAAGCCAGAGTCTCTATCCCCACCCAGCTTTGGTTACAGGAGCCGAGCCCAGTGGTTCTCTCATTCCTGTTCCAGCAGTCCAGAAACAAGAGTGGCCCCAGCTGCAGACCAGGAAAGTAACAGGCAGAAGAAGAGGTCACTGGTGGCTTGGTAGGAAAGAGATTGCTCATGATAAATGAATCGGGACTGCCTGCCATTTTTCCTTGCTGCCAACTTAATCAATGAAGGAAAAGGTGAATTGCTATTGATCTCTTCAATACTTCTCAACGATACTGTACAAATTACAGAAACACCAGGGGGAGGGTGAAGGAGGAGAGAAGGAGGACAGATGGAGGAAGTCTGGGCAGCGGGAGAAAGCAGGGCCTCCCTGGAGGTGGTCTTCCTGTCAAGGGGTGTAACAGGTGCTCGGGACACATGCAAAATGTGTCAACAAAGGCCCTCCCTCACCCCAGCAGCACTGCCATGGAGGGTGGCCTTGGGCACCTCACATGCTTGGCAGGCCTCATCAGGGCCCAGGAAGCCACACGGCTCCTCCTGACAGGAGGCCTCAGTCTGTGGGCTGAGAGGTGCTGCGGATCCCCAGGTCTAATGAATTTCTGATGCTGCCATTCCAGTGGTGTCTGGCTAGGTTACTTCAGCATCTGACTACAGCTCAGAATGGGGAGCAAGAATCAATGCTTCGAGAATAAACTCTGGCTTCACTGTACTAACCCCACCTCTGGGTCAACTGGCAAAAACAAACAAACAAACAAAAACTAGACAGGCAGCAGATAAAGTTGAAACTAGTCTGCATGTTACATAATGTTACATATGTTATCATACTTGATAATGACAAAAATGATGGCTTCTGGGGTTCAAGCCTGACCTTTGAAACACTCTGGGCTGAAAGATGTGTCAAAAAGATCAGAAGGCGAGAGGCTAGATCTGGATCCTGGGATTGTGTGCAGACAGGCTTGACGGTATTATTTATATGTGAATAATCTTCCCCTGTGAAGCAGAAAACAGGGCATGCTGGTATCACGGACAGGGATATGAACCCATAACAGGAAGACATACATGGACTGTCTGATTCTCAGGACTTGGACCACCCAGTTGGCTTTGAGGAGGACTGAGAACACTTCAGTACTTGGGGACAGCTGCTGTCCAGGAAGCAGTGCTTACTGGAACCAGTCATGTCAAGAAAGGGGCAATGTAACAGGCAGATGGCATGGCAGAGGGAAAAGGGAAATCTACCCGAGGTTGGCTCAGTGAGGTCAAAGATGGTCAGACCTCAGGGTCAGGAGCAACAGTTCTCTTCTTTCATCCACTGGGTCTAATGTTCAGAGGCAGATGAGGGAAAAAACTGTATGACGAGAGGTCCCTCTCCAGGTCACAGAGTGCCCTCAGCTTGTGGGTGGTTATCTGTCATTGGGGGCCTGGCAACCCTTTTCTACATACATAGGAATAACTGGGGACTCCCTAGGAACCTCACCCCATGCCTTTCAGCATTCTCCAGGTGGAACAGGGTTAAGCACTCCCATTCTGCAGATGGTGAAACCAAGGCTGGCAGGCAGTCACATGGCAAATACAGAGCAGAACCCAACCATAAAAAGCCATGCGTGAAAGCAGCAAGAGCCCTGCGAGAGCTCTTGGCATGATTCTCCAGGGACAGTGACTCAGGCTGGGATTGTATAATTCCGAAATCAATGACAACACAGTTCGCCAGTCTCCCCACCTTCCTCCCACAAATACCTGAAGGCCCACAACGTAAAGCAAAATAGAATGCAGGTTACAAAGCTGCTGATGTGTTTAGAGTGGAAGTGCTGAGATTAGGGAGAGGAGGTGGTTAAGTGCACCCTGGGCGTTCACAAACGGCCACATCTGCAGCCGATGAAGGATGAGCCCTGGCCAACTCTGCCAGGCAGACAAGAGAGACAGCCGGCCCCACCCGCAGGAGTGAGAGCGTGGTTTAAGAGGGCATGAAGATAAGAAACAACTATTTAGCAAACACCAGTATCCTCCTACAAGGCATCTTCCAACTCCGAAAGTGACCCTATTCTAAAATTACCAAGTGGCAAGTGGCCAGGCCAAAAATCCATATCCAATCAGTGGTAATGGACTATGTGTTGCATCTCCTCATGGAACGCTGCAGCACTGCTATAAAAACCCTGGGTCAGTAGTTTTAGACTGATTTAACTGGAGCGGCAACGGCCGCCCAGTGCTGCAAGCGCTGGAGAGGTTCTGAAGTGCAGTGGCCTATGGAAGGCTCTGGCGGGGAAGGACGGACCTGCTGGTCTTATTTGCATGATCTTCTACCTCTAGGTATACGTTCAGTGCCAAGATCCTTTTCTGGTAACTGTTACAAGGAAATGCATTGCATCAAGAGAAGGCAGAGGGAGAAGGGGAAGGCATCAGGCTAACCTGGAATGAAAAATGACACAGTTTCACTGTGCAGCTTCATATTCACTTCTCATTCCTGGTTCAATGGACAGCTTTTGTTCTTGGTGCACTCAATGTCCCAAAAGACTTGTCGTGGGTCCTTTTCTTGTCCCTTTCAATCCTGGATAATGCCTGGATCTTTCTTCAGAGCTCCTGCCTGGCATTCCACTCTCTGCTAGCCCTCCAACTTTACCCAGATCAAAGATGAACTCAAGGCAGCAGACGACTATGCTCATGGTAAGGTGATATGGAGGCAAAAAAGACCACTGCTACATCAGAGCATAAGGAAGCATGGACCAGCCAGGCTCAAACAAGTCATCCTGGCAGCCCTCATTTTTGAGTCCCAGTGACACTGGGAAATGAGTAAGGGTCCAGTATAAACAGAGAAAGCATGGCAGACCACTCTCCAAATACCCCATGGCAGTCGGGGTGCATGGCACAATTCCTCAACCACTGCTTCTTAGATGTCCGTATGACATATGTGGAGTCCTAGCTTCCCTTGCCGGAGAAGGCAATGGCACCCCACTCCAGTACTCTTGCCTGGCAAATCCCATGGATGGAGGAGCCTGGTAGGCTGCAGTCCATGGGGTCGCTAAGAGTCGGGCACGACTGAGCGACTTTACTTTCATTTTTCACTTTCATGCATTGGAGAAGGAAATGGCAGCCCACTCCGGTGTTCTTGCCTGGAGAATCCTAGGGATGGAGGAGCTTAGTGGGCTGCCGTCTATGGGGTCGCACAGAGTTGGACACAACTGAAGTGACTTAGCAGCAGCAGCAGCTTCTCCCGCTGGTGACAGGTGGCTTGTCTTTGGTCCACAGTCAAGTTGAGAAGAGGTTCTGTTTGTAGGTTTAGGACTTCTGAGCATTAGTGTTTCCACTGCACACAAAGCTGCCTGGAAGAAGTTGTTCTAATTTGCAGGATGATGTGGAAGCAGTAGCAAAGAGACCCAGACTTTTCTCTTCTTTATAGAAAAGAGACTGGCTGACCCCTGATTCTACTTAAATGCTCCCAACACACAGGCCTGTATCCAGTCCATCCTGCCTGCCTTGGCTGTGGTGGTTTGTCCTCAATGAAGTTCCAATCCTAGATTTATCTCAACTTAGTGAGAATTCTCGTGAATAATATAAAAGATGTTGCAAGCTGTTGCTCGCTGAGAATCTCCTATCTACCAGGGCACCAGTGCTGGGCACACTGCAAATATCTATTATATCCATGGTAACTCTACGGAGAGGCACCCAGAGAGGTAAGGGCTCAGGGTTAGTAGGGTGGCTGCACTGCACAACCCCTCGGGCACCGCTGGGGCTACTGAATTCTGCTGAATACTGATATTGATAACAGAATCTATGACTTGCTGAGACTGCCCAGGTTTTAGAGATGCTAAGGATCATGTCCAAGGTTGACAATACATGGTGAGGCTGGAATGAGCACCCAGGTCTGACTCTGCACGTTACTAACAGTCTTTGTTAAGTGGCCAGGAAGGGAAAGATGTCCTTCAGTGTTCAGGAGATGGGTCTAAAGAATGAGCTTATCCTTGCTGAATATGTGAGACATGCTGTTCAGACCAGGTTAGGGGATCTCTGCTGTTAATTCTCAAGCTTGCTCATAATCCTATTTCATGCATCACTGCGTTTCATAACAGACCATTGGTCACTTTCATTTTCAAAATCCATTTAAGTTCAGCTGACCAGAAACGGTCACGGGTGGAGCGGCAAGTGGGAAGTTCATCACTAAAGCCAGGTTTGGAACCCGTAGGATCTCGTCCAGTCCTTGGCAATAGAAACAGGGAGTGGGCGTGCTAAAGGCAAGAAGTGGCTGGTGTTGAGGTTGGCTCGTCCACCAGAGCAGTCAGGGCTATGCCCTGGGGGGAGTCGCATGTGAAATTCTAGAATGTTAGTACCGATACTACCTGGAGAGCAAGTGCAACCCATAAGCTGCTTCCTCTCTGTGGACAGTCCTGCTATTTCTACGAGGAGACGTGCTTTAAAATGGCATCAGTTGAATCATATAATTCCAAGGAGAAATGATGAACAGTCAGGCAGTGGCTGTGTCTGGGAATAGTTAGGACCATCAGAACAGGGAGGCGTGAGGCCTGAAGACCCCTGAACATGCCAGCTTGAAGGCTCACACTCAGGTCTACATGGGCTTGGGCCAAGGTGTCAGGGTCTGAGGTGAAATTCTGGAAACAGACGGGGCAAATCTGCACGAGGCTCTCTCTTGTGTGGAAAGTGAACACAACGTGCTGGTCAAGAGATATGAATGAAACAGAACTATTTCCCAAATGAGGCTTCCAGAAAGAAGTGGACAGACTTCATAGACGGGATTTCACCTCAAAAATGCTAATTCCAGGTCTCTTTTCTTTAGCCCTTTGTCATTAAGAATGTTACTCCCCCCCACCCCATGCCACCTTTTTTTTTTTTTTTTAAAAGAGAACTGTAACCAAAGCTTCGAAGCAGTGAACCCCAGGATGACTGAAGAGTTAAGAGAAATCTAAATTAAAATAAATGTCACTCAGCTCACCAGCACTTTTACCTCTCAGGAGCCCAGCAGTCTCTTTCTTACCTCCTGATAGCAGCTCTCCATTTGTTCCAGGCCAGAGGCTCTCCATAGCTCTACAGAAGGCAGACCAGGAGGCTGAACGTGCTTGGCAATAGCCGTGTTCCACAGGGATGGCTCATAAAGAACTCATTTTATGTCAGGCAGGCAGATAGTATCAAATACCATAGGTGGCAGGGGTTCTGCTTAGCAAGGCTGTTTGAAGGATTTTCACGACCTTACGTTTGTAGTGATAATCTGTTAGTGAACCAGTAAATGCATTCTCCAGTGGCAATCACTGCCCACTATAACTCACTTCCAAGCCTCAATTTAGATAAGGTTCAAAGTAAGGACTATGGACTATTGCAGCAGAAAGATGCAAGAGGAAGTCATGTTTGAGCCTTTCACATCTTTACTCTGGGACTGATTTGGGTTCGACTAAAGATGGAAAGGAAAAACCAGTGCCAGGGACTGCCCTAGCATTGCCAAGGCTTCTACTTACAGAGGAAACAATTTGTTAGGTCTACACCTCTAATTTTCTTGCACTGGAAGGAATAGTAAGAAAAACCTAATTAAAGTGGCAGAAAAAACAGAGAATTTTATCAAGAAAGAGTTCACCATAGTAAGGACCCATTATCCAGGGAAAGGAAGAGTCTCTGCTGAAAAGGATCTTCTTCCCTGAGATACAATGGCATCCTTGAGAGCCCCCCGCCACATATATATATCCCACATAGAGGCTATACGGAGGCCGCATCTCTTGTGGACCTAACTTTTATTCTGCACCCCCACCCCCAACCTCATCCCAACAGCCAGCCTGGGGTGCAAACACTAGCCTCTGGAGGTCAGTGAGGCCTATCAAACCTATACCAGTCAGGCTGTATGACATAATTACAGGTAATAGGATCTTGGCCAAGCCAATGAAGAATTAGGCCCAGCAGCTATTTCAGAAGAATGGATGCAATTCTATGCTTGACTAGCTATGAAAGTTCCAGGCAGAAGAACAGGGAAACAGACAACAGTCAGCTGAGCCAGCAGCTTTGCTGAGAGGAATCCCACTGGAGCCAGCACACTGCTGGCTCCCATCAGCGCACACTGCTGAGTTTGCTTGGGGAAGGCAACTGGTGACTGGCTCCCAAGGAGTTTAAAAGCCAGTGGGGGTGGGGGAGGGTAGGGGTGGAGGGGGGAGGCCAGTAGCGGGGGATCGTGGGGAGGAGGGAGAAAAGGGCAATGTGACATTCTTCATTATATTTAGCCTCACCTCTTTTATTTTGATGCCATTTTCATTGAATGGGACTAGAACGGGAATTGAGGGCCCTCCTCCTAGAGCTTTTAGAGATAATTTGGCAAGAGTCAGGAGCCCATAAGTGAAGGGGCTGTAAGTGGGCAGCTTGGTATTCACATGGTGCTTACAGCCTATCCCTGAACAGAAATATGAACTTCAAAATAAACCCTTCACCTCAGTTAGCAGTTAGATCAACAAAAGCAGAGGATGGAAACCACCAGGGAGGGAAAGAGACAAGCAGCATCTATTAGGAGAGTGGGG
>SJYC01088727.1:0-86897 GCA_006408675.1 Madoqua kirkii
GTATGACATAATTACAGGTAATAGGATCTTGGCCAAGCCAATGAAGAATTAGGCCCAGCAGCTATTTCAGAAGAATGGATGCAATTCTATGCTTGACTAGCTATGAAAGTTCCAGGCAGAAGAACAGGGAAACAGACAACAGTCAGCTGAGCCAGCAGCTTTGCTGAGAGGAATCCCACTGGAGCCAGCACACTGCTGGCTCCCATCAGCGCACACTGCTGAGTTTGCTTGGGGAAGGCAACTGGTGACTGGCTCCCAAGGAGTTTAAAAGCCAGTGGGGGTGGGGGAGGGTAGGGGTGGAGGGGGGAGGCCAGTAGCGGGGGATCGTGGGGAGGAGGGAGAAAAGGGCAATGTGACATTCTTCATTATATTTAGCCTCACCTCTTTTATTTTGATGCCATTTTCATTGAATGGGACTAGAACGGGAATTGAGGGCCCTCCTCCTAGAGCTTTTAGAGATAATTTGGCAAGAGTCAGGAGCCCATAAGTGAAGGGGCTGTAAGTGGGCAGCTTGGTATTCACATGGTGCTTACAGCCTATCCCTGAACAGAAATATGAACTTCAAAATAAACCCTTCACCTCAGTTAGCAGTTAGATCAACAAAAGCAGAGGATGGAAACCACCAGGGAGGGAAAGAGACAAGCAGCATCTATTAGGAGAGTGGGGAAGGACATAATGCTTTCTATTTGAACACTGGAATTAAAACAAACAAACACTCAAATACCATTATCTCATTACCCTATCTGTCAGATAGGGAGACCAAAGGAGGTCAGAGTCCTCTAGAAAGCACACAGTCAGGTCTGAGTAATGGACTTTTTCTATGAGAAGATTCTAAATTAGCAGCTGTATGTCCAACCTCAATATTCCAAAGACTTCCTCTCCACTGTACAAATGTTAAGCTTAGAGAGCTTTCCTGAAGAACCAGAGCAGACAAGAACAGGCCTTCTTCCCAGTCTCTAGAATTAGGTCACAGGGAATCAATGTGTTGATTTAATGAACGTTTATCAGTTGAAATTCTCTCACACATGAGGCAAGATACAAGAACACAAAGGCAGAAAGCATGATTCTTTGAAGTGAAGTCGCTCAACTGTGTCTGACTCTTTGTGACCCCTTGGACAGTAGCCTACCAGGCTCCGCCATCCATGGGATTTTCCAGGCAAGAATACTGGAGTGGGTTGCCATTTTCTTCTCCTTCTGCAATTTCCTTTCCTTCTTGTCCTTGAGGAGCTAACAATTTGGTGGGGAGACCAACATAGACAGATCACTTCAACATCACTGGCCAGTACATGACAGATGTTTGTATGGACACAGCACTCTGGGGACTGAAGGAAAGCCATCTGCCCAGCCTGAGAGATCTAGGGAGTGCCAAAGAGAGGGAATGGGGTATATCTGGATGGACAGATGGGAATAAGAGAGCAAAGGAAGGGAGTGGTTGATACACTGGGTGGACAGCTTAAGCTGACCTCACGGATGGGAGATATGGAATGAAATGTTACAAATGGGGAATCGTGAATTATAATGTCAGTTATGATGAGGTGCAGATTGGAACAAATAGTGGAGATACCTGAAGTTCAGAGGTTATCAAAGATACATGTAAACTAAGAAGATTAAACTTCATCCCAGAGGCAATGGGGAGTTACATTTTTATAAACGATGCATCTTTTGAGAAAGGTTAAAAATAGAAATATGGACATACATGATCAAACTGATATGAAGCAAGGCAGGTCAGCGAGAAATTATACAAAAATTAAGGCCCACTAAGGCCAAACAAAGGATGAAGCAGGAATCAAGCAGCTAAACGATATAAGAACTGTGACATGAGGAGAGTCGGGAGTTCAGGAAGACGTGGCCCTTCTGCAGTTGTGAGCCCCAGAGTCAGACTTAGAGACTCTGACCACTCAACCAGTGTTGGACCTCCAGGCAGATCCTTTACAAATTTATTAGTTACAGATATTTGAAGGCTGAGGAATATACAACACAGCTAAAAAAAATAACCACCTTATAATAGCAAAACTGGCAAAATTTGGGGAGAAAAAACACTCATTTGGGAATGCAGACATTTGAATTTTGGTATTGATATTTGTCCTACAATAAGCTCTGTGAATACAGGCAGTTCACTTTACACCTTAGTTTCTAGAATTGTAAATCTGGGGATATATTTTTCTTATAGGTTTGCTGTGACATTAAAACGAAATATTATATAAGAAAGTGCTTTTACACTAGAAAATGCTATATAAAATTGATCACTATTAAGACAGAAAATCTTTACTTGAGCCCCCATCAAAGAAAATAGCCTTAAATTAATTGAAAAAAAAAAGTGGAAAGACCCCCTGGTGGGTGATGAACTGTCAAAAATGTGTGGGGGAGGTGAGAAAAAACCTCAGCCCTCCAAATAGCCTTTAATGCCTTGGGGGATAACAGAGGTGTTTAGAAAGTGGGTCTTGCTTTCTTTGCTCTTTCCTGGGCAGTGGTAGGGATAATCTAGAATAGGATGTCTTTGAATAAATAAGTGCAACATTGCCGGATGGCTGGCTTGCTTTCCCAGCAGGTTATTCTTTCCAGCTCAGCGAGGGCTACCAAGGGGCAAGGCACTGATAAGGGCTGGGAGCAGTGGGTATCCTCCACCCTGGTAGACTTCCCATGGCTTGAATCATCCTCATCGTTTTGATCCAGAGAAGTAACGTGGCTACTGTTCCTCCTTACTTTGTCTCCTGGACAGGGAGGGGGCCTGCATGGACAGACGGGAAAAGAAGGGCGAGAGGGCAGGTACCAAGAACTTTGGGGAAAGACAGGGCATGAGGGAAAACACTATTTTGACCAGCGGTAAACTGCTTAGACTGGTTTACCTTTTTCAGACCAGACACAGTACATTTGGTGCTAAAATAAAGGAGAAGGAACCACTTTCCTTTTAATTAAGTATTCTTTCCCAGAAAAACCCCTCTGTAAATAAGACACCAATATTCAATGCCGAGCCCACATTTATCTGAAACATAAATACTTGCTCTTCAAACAGCAACAGTTGCTTGCGATGCTTCTGTGTATTTTTCTATTCTTTTTTTTTAAAAGGGGTAGTGGGAGGGAGGGAATCCAGGTCTGAGCCCTGGCCACCGCAGCCTGCAGAATGAGCTCCCTAGAGGGACAGCCTCCCTGTGGATGCTGGCAGGAAGAAGGGAAATAGGTCAGGGCAGCAGCCGCAGCTTTCGGCTTACTCTCCAGAGTGAGATGTCATTTTCCAGGCAGCAGCAAAGGGCAATTTTGGAGAGCTCAGGACAAAGGGGTCATTCAGAAAGGCCTTGGAAATGATGCCCCCATCCCCCTGGGAACTGCCTTCCTATAGCCAGGAACTGTGAAGAGGGTTCAATTGTGGTGCTGATCTCTTTTAATAATACCTTCCGGTCCCCTCTCTAACAGTGCAGGTTCTCCTGCTGCAGCGGCAGCAGCGGGTGAGTGAGTGAGAGCTAGCTAGCTGGCCTTCTGACACAAAGGTGTGGAGAGATTCCCCAGTGACTGTTTAACTCACAGGAAGGGCCTCAGAAAGAAGAGGATGACCTGGGATTGCTGGATCAATGTTTTAGACAGCAATGCCAAGGCAGGAAAGAATCACTTACCCAGGACCACAAGATAACTGGAGTGTGAAAACCTTGGAGTTTGTACTTTTAAGCCGGTTGGTTATCTAATGCTCTCTCTCACCACTACTTCTGGGAAGATGCTAGCAACGGGCACAATTCTCCATCTGGGAAATTACACCGGATCTTCCTGTCCTTGGCAATGTGGCAGGGAATTGCCTGAAAGAGGCAGCTGTATTTGGGGGGGGTGGGGGGTGCCTGGCAGAGGGGGCGTCACCAAGCACATGTCGTCCAATGGGACAAAATGATTTCACGTTGTGTGATCCAGAAGTGGTCCAGCATCAAAGGCAGGGACATGAGAACAAATCCATTTTCAGGGCTACAACCAGTCATTTAAACCCAACCCAACAAAACCTGTGTAGTATAGTCAGCAAACATGTTTTGATAAAAAGACAGATAGTAAATATTCTAGGCTTTGGGGACCATATATACTATTGGAACCAGTCAACTTTGCTGTTATAACATGCAAGGACCCATAGACAGTATGTAAAAAGGTTAGTGTGGCTGTGTTTCAATAAAGCTTTATTTACAAAACTGGCAGTGGGCAGGGCTTGCCCACCCCTGCTCTACACCAAATGAGTGAGGCTGGGAAGAACAGCTGAAGTCCTTTCAGAGTTCCTGGGCTGCTGTGGCCTTCCAGGTCACAAAGAAAACCAGGTAACAACATGGTGTCTAGCCTATAGTTAATGCCCTGAAGCTGGCAGCTCCACCAGGACACCCAGACCATTGACCTGAACAGTCCTGCCAGGCTCCCGACTCAGGGAAAGGAACAAATGCCAAGAGGAACCAATGGTTGAGACGAAGGGCCATGAAGAAAGATGGAAAGAAAGAAGAAAGGCAACGAGGTGGCAGGGAGACACTCAGGAAAATGAGCTGTGTGATGGCCAAAATGCCGGGCACTCTCTCCTGACGAGTGTCATTGTAAAAACACATTTTGGCAAAGCAGGGCGTTCAGGTCTCAAGATAATGGGGGCTGGCTGAAATGAGAGGGGTCTTGTGTGCGACAGTGCAAGCTCCACAAGAGGATGTGGGATGCGAAAACTGCAAGTCTGTCTCCACCTGAACCTGGGAAAGAGACAGGCAGCACTTCCTGCCCCATCGACCCAAAGGTAAGATAGTGCATCTCATAAATCAGGAGACAGTTTTCAGTTTTCAGGGCAAGGTGCCCCATGCTTGAGCTTTCTGTCTGCTCCCTGCTAGGGTGTTTATTACACAGTCTCCCCGCTACTTCACATCCTTCTCAAGGCAGTCTCTGGGTTCCTGAGTCCAGCTCGACGGCCATGCCTCCCTCTGTGGGGTCACACATGAGGCTCAGGAGGTGCTGTGAAATCAACGTAAGACCTGAGTGCTGCTCCTTTCTGAGATCAGATTTGTAGTGACTGGGGAAAGTAGGCAGGGGCTGGAGGACTGCTGGCCCAAAATAAGATAATAAAACATATATATATATATACACACACACACACACATATATTTATATATATAAAGACGGGGATGTAGCAGGGTCAAGGACAATTGCGTCCCCACACCTGTGGCCATCACAGCCGCAGCTGGGCCACTGCAGAGTTCCTGGAATGGCGTCCCAGTGGACACTGCCCTGAAAGTGAGAGTTACATGCAGTGTACATCTGGGGTCCCGTGCTCAGTGACCCAGGCAACCATGTGGCCCTTCTCCTAAGGGTGCGAAGGACCTCTACACTTGAGGACCAATCCGGTGGGCTTTTCTACATTCTTGTGGGGTAGGGGTAAGATGGCAAAGAGAAATGCTCCCCAGGACAACTCCTGAAATAAAAACAAGGATACTATACAGGCAAAAGTTAGTGAACAAACCTATGCAAAACCCCTCTTCATTCCTATGCTGTTCAGAAAGGAGTCTTCATATTCTATGAAGGAAACTGCCCAGAATAGGCTGTAACTGGTTCCTTTAGTCAGAATCCCAAGTTATGCTCCGTTTAGGCCATACTTGTCTTTCCTCTGTATAAAGACCTTTCAAACCTGTCAGCCCAACAATCATCCAAGTGGCTAAGAAAATGTGGAAAGGCTCTCTATCAAGAATCCCCAGCTTACAGCTATGAAAGATTGGGACACTCCAACTAAGAAAGATCAGTATCAACCGTGGATAGGACTGAGGATGCCAGGGGCACCAAAGAGGATGGGGAAAACCCTTTAGCTTTTTCAACGATCTTTTCAATAAAGCTTTATTTACAAAACTGGCAGTGGGCAGGGCTTGCCCACCCCTGCTCTACACCAAATGAGTGAGGCTGGGAAGAACAGCTGAAGTCCTTTCAGAGTTCCTGGGCTGCTGTGGCCTTCCAGGTCACAAAGAAAACCAGGTAACAACATGGTGTCTAGCCTATAGTTAATGCCCTGAAGCTGGCAGCTCCACCAGGACACCCAGACCATTGACCTGAACAGTCCTGCCAGGCTCCCGACTCAGGGAAAGGAACAAATGCCAAGAGGAACCAATGGTTGAGACGAAGGGCCATGAAGAAAGATGGAAAGAAAGAAGAAAGGCAACGAGGTGGCAGGGAGACACTCAGGAAAATGAGCTGTGTGATGGCCAAAATGCCGGGCACTCTCTCCTGACGAGTGTCATTGTAAAAACACATTTTGGCAAAGCAGGGCGTTCAGGTCTCAAGATAATGGGGGCTGGCTGAAATGAGAGGGGTCTTGTGTGCGACAGTGCAAGCTCCACAAGAGGATGTGGGATGCGAAAACTGCAAGTCTGTCTCCACCTGAACCTGGGAAAGAGACAGGCAGCACTTCCTGCCCCATCGACCCAAAGGTAAGATAGTGCATCTCATAAATCAGGAGACAGTTTTCAGTTTTCAGGGCAAGGTGCCCCATGCTTGAGCTTTCTGTCTGCTCCCTGCTAGGGTGTTTATTACACAGTCTCCCCGCTACTTCACATCCTTCTCAAGGCAGTCTCTGGGTTCCTGAGTCCAGCTCGACGGCCATGCCTCCCTCTGTGGGGTCACACATGAGGCTCAGGAGGTGCTGTGAAATCAACGTAAGACCTGAGTGCTGCTCCTTTCTGAGATCAGATTTGTAGTGACTGGGGAAAGTAGGCAGGGGCTGGAGGACTGCTGGCCCAAAATAAGATAATAAAACATATATATATATATACACACACACACACACATATATTTATATATATAAAGACGGGGATGTAGCAGGGTCAAGGACAATTGCGTCCCCACACCTGTGGCCATCACAGCCGCAGCTGGGCCACTGCAGAGTTCCTGGAATGGCGTCTTCAGTGGACACTGCCCTGAAAGTGAGAGTTACATGCAGTGTACATCTGGGGTCCCGTGCTCAGTGACCCAGGCAACCATGTGGCCCTTCTCCTAAGGGTGCGAAGGACCTCTACACTTGAGGACCAATCCGGTGGGCTTTTCTACATTCTTGTGGGGTAGGGGTAAGATGGCAAAGAGAAATGCTCCCCAGGACAACTCCTGAAATAAAAACAAGGATACTATACAGGCAAAAGTTAGTGAACAAACCTATGCAAAACCCCTCTTCATTCCTATGCTGTTCAGAAAGGAGTCTTCATATTCTATGAAGGAAACTGCCCAGAATAGGCTGTAACTGGTTCCTTTAGTCAGAATCCCAAGTTATGCTCCGTTTAGGCCATACTTGTCTTTCCTCTGTATAAAGACCTTTCAAACCTGTCAGCCCAACAATCATCCAAGTGGCTAAGAAAATGTGGAAAGGCTCTCTATCAAGAATCCCCAGCTTACAGCTATGAAAGATTGGGACACTCCAACTAAGAAAGATCAGTATCAACCGTGGATAGGACTGAGGATGCCAGGGGCACCAAAGAGGATGGGGAAAACCCTTTAGCTTTTTCAACGATCAAATATCAGCAAGTACACAGACAAAGGTAAGGCCATAAGGACCACGAGGCAGCAGGAGAGCTTTGGGCCACTCGCTCCTTTCAGTGGCATTCTCTCTGACCCCCTTGGGCTTTTGGATATCACCAGCGGGCCAGAAACATGATCAGGAAGAGAAGTGGCTGGGGAAACAAGAGTTGAAGAAGAAAAGGGAAAGCACCTTTAGAAGATGTGAAACAACAGGAAGAGGACACTGGTGAGAAATGGACAGAAACGTGACTAAGAGAGTAAGTGATGAGGATGTTACCAACAAATGTCTCAGGTAGCCCAGTGAGGGGATTTCCTTCCCCATCTAAAGCATAACCAACCAACCAACCTTTGTTCCTGCTCCCTATGTGAAGTCTTCAAGTCATGACCTTGAGTGGACTCACCTGCTTATTCCAGCATGAAATAGTTCTGCAGTTTCTTATTCAAAGGGGATATTGCAGGAGGGAAATTCTAAAATATCCACCCCTGTAACTCAATTCCTATAGGGTCAAAAATGTCAACAGCTACTGACAACAGGAGCGTTTGGATTCTGGAAACACTTCTCTGGCATGCGGGGAGTGGGGTATCTTTAATTGATAACAATTCAGCCTGCATTGTGCAGATGCAAAATAGCAGGGAAAGACACTTTGCATACCAACATAAGGACTGCTTCTTCACGAACAAATGCATCTGACCACATAGGAAATAGAGGGCAATGTGATACTGATGAGACAATTAAGGAGGTTAAGCACCCCCCCTTAATATATTCACTGACATTTCAAATCAATATGAGAGCTGTGAAAGCTTGTAAACAGGTATTTGTACCAGTTAACATCCCAAAGAAGCCCACACTATTGCTCCCAAGAATCTACAAAGATCCATGAGCAAGATAACCTCTAAGATCCCCATAATCTTTTTCACTATGTTATGAAATATGATATTGCATTAAAACAGGAGGTACCCTGTGGATTTGATTGTTAAAAAAAAAAGAAAAGGAAAAAGGCAGATCTAAAACCCTAAGCCTGAGTCCAGCACACTTCCCACTGTCCCTTTTTGTGCCCTGCCTAGAAGAATGAGTACAGGCATACTCCTGGAAAGAAGATGGATCTGTTGACTATGACTTGATAGAAATTAGCAGGTAGATGGGCACCATGGCGGCTGAGCAGCCTCACTCCTGCCTGCAAGAGCCAGCCCAACAGGCAGAAACAGAAATACAATTAAATTAAGTCAGAAAACCCGCTACAGAAAATGCAATTACTCAAAGATACAAATAAATGTTCAAAGAAAATTGGCCCCTGACAGGGTTAGTCAAGCTTCTAAATCCAGCTGGAGGCAGGCAGCTCTGGGCTGATTCACCATGGAGGAGACCGCAGAGCAGAAGGCTCATTGCTTCAGCATCCTGGCTGGGCTAGCCGGCGTTCACCCCGCATCCCAGGACACCCAGGGTGAGGAGCAATTGGTGGGTGGCTGGTCAATGAAGCAGGGCTCCAGGAACAGGATGTGGGCAGACACGGAATCGATCATGGACGTGGAAGGTGGAGCGCCAGAGAAAGGGGCAGACGGATCTCCGACATTGCAGGAGAACACCAGACTGAGTGAGCCCCGCTCCCTCCACCCTCCTCATCCAAGAAGCAACTGGAAGACGTCCTACCTCTCGCTGCAGCACCAGCTCCTTGGTGAAAAGCGTTGCCTCCTCACTGAATGGCTCCCCTTCCTGCACCAAGCCTGGGAGGTTCCGGGCTCCTCTGGGGCATTCGATACCTGTGTCAGGAGAAAGGAAGAATCTGTGATGAAAAGGGCCCGTGAGGTCTGGTGTTTAGCAAGAATGGTCCCCTGACTCTGGGAGCCAGATAGGTGCTAGGTGATGATGCAGGACAGGACAGATAAGTGGTAGGAGGGGAGGTGTTTAGTTCACCTGAGGTGGGTAGCAACAGTGGAGAAGGGGATCTTGGTCACAGAGTCTGGAAATTATTAAGATCACCAGGGGAGTTCCGAGTAAGATATTCAGGAAACACCCCCTACTCCACCAAGATGTGGGATGAATCCTTGTCTCAGACTCCTCACTCTGTAAGGGCCTATAGTCTCACTGCTTCAACCATCCTTACACAAATGGCTCTCACCTAAATTACACTGATATCCCCAGCCACTCTGCTTCCTGAGAGGCATTCTGGCTGATGCCTAGACATTTTCTCTTTACTATCTGACTTGCGCGTCCAATTCAAAAGTGTTAACTTGGTGTCATTTTCCTCTTCAAATAAGCCTCCCCCTCTGTCCTCTGGCTATATTTGGGACAACAGCACCATCAGTATTTCATTCAGAATGGGAGACAGAAAAAAACAGAATCTTGATGAAATATTAGGTGTCTGAAGCCAGACAGACCTGGATTCACATCCTAGCTGTCATTTATTAGATCTGTGATCATGGCCCAGTGACTGAGCCCACTCAAAGCCTCAGTTGTCCTATTTGTAAACTCTACTTCATGTGGATGTTGGTGGAATTAGGGGAGATTATTATGGCAAATATTTAGTAACATGCCTGATACATGGAAAGGTTCAGTACATTTTAGCTCTTATTATTGTATCATTATTCTCACTGACACAATTACCCATGCTCAAAATCTCAGTCATCTTTCATTCTACAAAGTAGCCTGCAAGATTCTTGAGGACAGAATCTCACCCTTCACAAGCCTGTGTACTCAAGGACAGCACTGTATACAATATGGGTGCTCGCTAACCAAAGCAGACTGTGTTTTCTTTCTCTTTGTTTCAATCATTGATGCTGCAGATATTTATCACTGATGGTGCACACCTGTGACAGGCCACGAACTCTGTCACATTTTGATGTCTGAATTAGATTTCCCCCAAATTCAAACTGCAGCTGTAATTATGAAGCCAAAAACGTGAACTAGGTTAGAGACCTAGGAAAGAAAAATAAGCAAGATATGGGGGGGCGGGATGCACTTAGTGCCCGTATCTAAACCACTGCTGGCCTCTCCCGCTGCAATAGGCAGTTCTGCTGGGAGGTGTGACCTCTTATTTATAAACAGCCTCAGGGACAGTGACAGCCGATCTGGCTTGGGGAGGTGACGTAGGGCGGACACCTGCTGGGAGCCTTTGGGAGAAAGGGGCCACCGCTGCTGGGACAGAAGGTACACCCCTTACGGATGAAGCCAGGTGGCTGCGCGTGTTTCTGGCCGCAGCACAGATTCAAGGTCAAGGAGCTCAGAGGAAAGGTAATAGTTTATACTCCAGGTTTTCAGAAGCTCAAGAACAGCACTTTCTCTCCAAGCCTCCAGGCCTCAGCAAAGGAATACACGACGTCAAACAGAACTCTGGACGGGGAGCACAGCACCAGGAGAAGAACTGTGGCAGGGGAGCACCCGGAGCAGGTGCCAGGAACATTTCCCCACTCAGGCGGAGACGGGACGCGGGAGGCCCTGCCAGAGCGCCACCCGCGCAGAAGGCCGCCAGGGCTGCCTCTCTCCCTTCCCGCACCTTAGTGCCAGGCTGTGAGGGATAAGTGGAACTGGTTTTTTGAAAAAGACATCAATAAACTCATGGGACCAAAAAGCCTAAGATTCACCTTGAGAGGAGATGAGGGCTCCAGAAAAATGAAAGCTAGCCCATCCATGACTTTCACAATGTTATTAGCTAAAAACCTTTTCCATTTTATATGTGTAAACTAAGCAAACATTGTAATTATCAGAGGAAAATAAACCATTCTATTCTGGCCACATGACCACAGGTAAAACACTGTTGCTCAAACAAGAGTATTGCGAAAACAAGCATTCCATTTGTTTGTGACTCTTGGATGGGACGTGACTGGGGTGCTGTGGGTGGGGCTGCAGTGTCACTGAGAGGAAGGACACAGAGTCACTCTAGGTGACCAGATGGCCCCACTCTCTTCCTGTCCTTGCCTGGGTATTCTGAAGTCTCAAGGGAGCAACACATCCCGCCAGCCCTCTCTGAATCCTGGGAGATCACCAAGTGACTAACTGGAGAGGCAGGATGGCCCACTGAGCCTGGGGAGGCAAACGAGTCAAGCTGAAATGGATTCAGTTTAGCTTCCTGGTGAGACTCTTGGGCCTGTGGTGAGCAAACCTTAACCGCTGCATGTGGACTCACAGGCAAAGGCGGGCCTAAGTCTGCTGCCCCTCCACCTGCCAGGAGCTGGGTTCCAGCTCTTCAAGGGGAGAAAACGGAACTAGGCTGTCTCCTTGCCCTTCAAATGGGAAAAGTAAACACAACCCAGTACATCAGTTCTCATCAGGCAGGCAGGCAAGAGAAAGGAAAATTGCCTGAGAACAAGAATATCATTGCTGTCTTTATCATTCACTCTCCCCTTTCTCCCGGGCTGACTTGTCCCTCTCTCTGACCTGCCTCTTCTGAAGTAACCCCTTCTGAGGCAAAACCTGTCTCAACGTCACATCTCAGGTCTGGGTCAGGATGGCTTCAGTTCAGTTGCTCAGTTGTGTCTGACTCTTTGCGACCCCATAAATCGCAGCACACCAGGCCTCCCTGTCCATCACCAACTCCCGGAGTTCACTCAGACTCACGTCCATCGAGTCAGTGATGCCATCCAGCCATCTCATCCTCTGTCATCCCCTTCTTCTCCTGCCCCCACTCCCTCCCAGCATCAGTCTTTTCCAATGAGTCAACTCTTCCCATGAGGTGGCCAAAGTACTGGAGTTTCAGCTTTAGCATCATTCCTTCCAAAGAAATCCCAGGGCTGATCTCCTTCAGAATGGACTGGTTGGATCTCCTTGCAGTCCAAGGGACTCTCAAGAGTCTTCTCCAACACCACAGTTCAAAAGCATCAGTTCTTCGGCGCTCAGCCTTCTTCACAGTCCAACTCTCACATCCATACATGACCACTGGAAAAACCATAGCCTTGACTAGACGGACCTTAGTCGGCAAAGTAATGTCTCTGCTTTTGAATATGCTATCTAGGTTGGTCATAACTTTTCTTCCAAGGAGTAAGCATCTTTTAATTTCATGGCTGCAGTCACCATCTGCAGTGATTTTGGAGCCCCCCAAAATAAAGTCTGGTACTGTTTCCAGGACAGAGAGAGGTTCCTTCCAGTGGGAGCAGGTACCAAATACTGAAACCCAGGTGAACCCAGGTATAAGTTCTAGGAGAATAAAGGTGGCGGGGGGGGGATGAGTATTTACTGAGCATCCCTGACTATCTATGAATTGACATGTGGCCCCAAGTCACCAAGTAGCCAATCTGAACCCTAGATTGTCAGATGCTAAAGCTACTGAGAAAAAGCCCAGTTTCTGGAGTCAAGCACTGCTCTCGCCAGACAGCGTTGGACCAGGCAGGAGTGCAGGACTGGGGGACTCCATTTCGTGTCAGGCAGGTGAGGGCAAGAACAGTTGGAGTTGACATGTATGGCAGACATGCCCCCGCGACACTGGGGTCTCATGAGAGCAGAGGCAGGGGCATCCCTAGATACAAGGGGGGCCCCAGGCTGGATCGTGAAATAGGGAGTGGGTAAGTGAGGTGGAATCTATTACCAGGCCAGGGCTCACAGCTGGGGCTAGGAAAGCAGGAAGGGCTTTTACATCATTGACTATTTGCGTGTTAGAAACCTGATGAGCCAAGCTACTTCTGTAGACAGACTGAGCAGATGAGTGTTTTTCAAACTTTTATCATTTATTATGATTCCCTCCTCCCTTCATACATGGAGATGTACATATATACAGCAGTTTCCACAAAAGAGTGGTCAGTTGTGACTACGTGTGATACTCTGTCTCCCTTCTCTATTTCATTAATGAAAACACCATATAGTTATGACACTGAATTAACTGAAAACCTCGGGGTGAGGGGGAGGAGCTGCAAGGTCTAGGGCTTGGGGAAGACTGAGGTGTGAAGACAGAAGGCTGGGTGGCCTGACGGCCCTCTTTGAGAGCTCAAAGGCCACACCAAGTGCTTACATACCAGCTTTGGGACTTGGCTTTTGCGTCTCAAGGGATCAAGGACAGGTCGAGAAACATGCGGCCCACTAACAGAGAGTTAAGTCAAACAAGGTAACGTCATAAGGTAGGAGAGACAAGATGTAGCTGCTGAAGGCAGGGGGAGGACACGTGCAGCCAGCAAGGGGAGTCCTGCTACGCCCTCCCGAGAGCCTGGCCAGTAGGGAAGCCCGTCTGCACTGTACCTCCGACTCAAATGCCCCTTGGTGCCGGGCTGGCATGCTGCTTTGTTACTGATGCAACAGACTTAGAGAAGGTTAAAGAAAACATCACAGGAATGAAGGCCGGGTTGTCTGACAGCGACCCGGAGGCTGCAGCGGCCAAGCTGGGCCAGCCCACACGCTGCAAAGGTGAGCGCCCCAGATGGTGAGAAGGAAGCGTGTGTCATCGGATTCCAGAAGCCCTCGGTAGGCAGGCCAGGCAGATCTGCAATTCTGGTTGGGGCTCAATCGCCACTCTCTGCTGTCTTTACCACTAAGGCCCCGGGGCCGCCTTGCCTGCTCACGAGGCACAGTTAATTCTGCTGAGCTTCCAGTGCCACACATGCAGGTCAGCCACCAAGCTGACCCCTGACACAGGCAAGCCTCGAATACTGAAAACGCTGTTGTTGTTTTTGTAAATCCCAAACATTCTTGAACATTTCCTTCCCTATAATGGGGAGGGCAGAATGTAGAAGAAAGAGACCCCCCCATGGGGCCCTTGCAGCTGACTTCTGCCAAGGGCAGACACAGGAGAGGCAGGCCAGACACATCTGCTTCTGCTCCAGAGGCTCCCTGACCTCTTTGGAGCCCGACAGACAGACCTGCCTAAGGGAGAAGCCATTATCCCTCACACCTTCTCTACGCTTTCTGGGATACGAAGGCCGACCAGGATTACTTAAAAACAGAACCAGAAGAGAATTTGCTTGATCCTGTACAATTGAGAAAGAGAAAATTCATCACCAGGCATCACCACATCATTTCTGGTTTCTATTCTGCTGCTGACAAAGTATCACACATCTCCAAGCCTCAAGGTCTCTGACTGTAAAATGAAGGCGCTCCAAAATTCTCTTCTGGTCAGGAAATCCTACCATCTGCATTATGCCCTCCTGAGATTTCCCATGTCAGGTTCGACTCTGGGATTACAATGTGCCTCCTTTCAAATGTCTAATTCTGGAGTTATATGCAGCATTCTATTAAAAAGAAATTATACATTTAGAGACATTGACTAACTAGGTCAATTAACACAAACACTTTGGTCAGTCAGCTCTGGAGCAAGAAGTACAAATTGTTGTAAATGATACGATAATGGCTACATCAGATTCTGTTGATGGCCATATGAGAGAGTCGTGTATTGCTTGAATATTTTACATTATATGTTGAGTTTTATGACAATTAAGCCTCTGGGCTCAAAGCATGGTGCCTTTTTTCTTTATTGAAGTGAGGGAAGTATCACAAATTCACCTCGGCTAGAAGTGACACCTCCCCAGTGGTTCTTAGTCCAGCAAACAAGAGGCCAGGCATTTGCGGCTAGAAACAGAACTCTAGTAGAACAGTAACCAACTGGAAGGATTAGTTGATGGTGTTTATTACTCATCTACTGTGTGTTTGTTAGGATGGAGCCTTCTGCCGACTTTGGATACTTGCTGAGATCCCCTGGCAGACCTTCTTTCCCCCTATTTCACATATACACATCACTGCCTACTCAGGGTTAGGCACTGGGTTGGGAGATGAAAACTCAGTGATGAAAAAGACAGACTTTGTCCTAATGAAGCCTAACTAGCAGCATGACGATATCACCTTCCCCACCGCTGTAGGAAGTATGCTGTCGGTGAGGGAATTTATCATCAGTCTGTAGGGGCTGGATGTTATGCAGTGACACGCCGTATCTGGATTCTGGCGGGCAGGTGCATCCGTGTCTAGGAGACTGTTGGGAGGACGCACTGGACAAGTCAATCACGAGCTCACCACTGACCCATCCCTTGCTAAGGAGGCAGCCTCAGGCAGCTGCTCTCCCGCTCATGGCCCTGGCTCCTGTTACAAGTTGGGGATGGATGTCAGAGCAGGAGAAGAGAAATGAGGGAGAGAGGGCAGAGTTGCTTCTGTACCTGATTCAAGGATAGTCAATTTATAGCAGATGGCAGAGGGGAAGCAAGCTCTGTCTAAAGAGAAGTAAAGATAACAGGTGAGAAATATTCTTTCTGGAAACTGGGCAGCACCCAGAACATGAGGCCATTAGGAAGAGGAAGGAGGGGAGGGCCTTGCTTCAACACTGGAGCAGGGAGGTACGAACCACCTCTGACCAAAGACCGCCCCTCCGGGGTTCCAGAATCCAGAAGGTCTGATCTTAGCTTGGCTCCTGTTTACTGGATGTTCCCATTAATCTGCTCTCTCCTCTCACTGCTACCACAGGTAAGCCAATGTGAGAACTTGGTATTTCCAACCCAAATAAAACTAAGATGAAATTGCTTCTTGGGGTAGGTACGGTGTCTTGTTGTTGTTCAGTCGCTACGTCATGTCTGACTCTTTGCGACCCCATGGACTGCAGCACGCCAGGCTTCCCTGTCCTTTACCATCTCCCTAAGTTTGCTCAAACCCATGTCCATTGAGTTGGTGATGCCATCCAACCATCTTGTCCTCTGTTGCTCCCCTTCTTCTCTTGCCCTCAATCTTTTCCGTATCAGGGTCTTTTCAAGTGAATCAGCTCTTCGCACCAGGTGGCCAAAGTATTGGAGTTTCAGCTTCAGCATCAGACCTTCCAATGAATATTCAGGACTAATTTTCTATACGTTTGACTGGTTTGATCTCCTTGCAGTCCAAGAGACTCTCAAGAGTTTTCTCCAGCATCATAGTTCAAAAGCATCAATTCTTCAGTGCTTAGCTTAAATAAGCAGGGTGACAACATACAGCCTTGACACACTCTTTCCCAATCTGTACCAGTTTGTTGTTCCATGTCCAGTTCTAACTGTTGCTTGTTGACCTGCATACAGGTTTCTCAGGAGGCAGGTAAAGTGGTTTGGTATTCCCATCTCTTTCAGAATTTTCCACAGTTTGACGTGATCCAAACAGCCAAGGCTTTAGCGTAATGAAGCAGAAGTTTTTCTGGAATTCCCTTGCTTTTTCTATGATCCAGTGTATGTTGGCAATTTGATCTCTGGTTCCTCTGCCTTTTCTAAATCCAGGTTTTAGATCAAGAAGTTCTTGGTTCACATACTACTGAAGCCTTACTTAAAGGACTTTGAGCATTACCTTGATAGCATGTGAAATAAATACAACTGTAGGGGTACTTTGAGCATTCTTTGGCATTGGAATGAAAACTGACCTTTTCCAGTCTTGAGGCCACTGCTGAGTTTTTCAAATTTGCTGACATATTGAGTGCAGCACTTTCACAGCATCATCTCTTATGATGTGAAATAGCTCAGCTGGAATTCCATCACTTCCACTAGCTCTTGTTAGTAACGCTTCCTAAAGCCCACTTGACTTCACACTCCAGGATGTCTGGCTCTAGGTGACTGAGGATTGTCTTAGTCCAATTTTATTTTTCAAGTATCTGACACACTGCCTAGCATAGAGCAGCACTGTAATTCCTCAATCAAGACTGAATAAATATTAGTGAAAAATACTTCTGGAAAGAAGTCCATACACAGAGAAGGAAATGGCTCATGAACAGTCAGGGTCACAGATCTCATGCAAATACCAGCAAGGGGCTGACAGGATCCCAAACTACACACATCCCATTTTCCTATGGTGACACTTGAAGGACAAAAAGAAAACATACCCATTTGCCCCTCTGGTCTTTGAATTGGCATACTTGGGAAAAGAAATTTAAGTGGACAGGGCATATGGGCAGCACCGACCAGCACTGCTGATGCTGGGAAAGACTGAAGGCAAGAGGAGAAGGAGATGACAGAGGATGAGATGGCTGGATGGCATCACCGACTGGATGGACATGAGTTTGAGCAAGCTCTGCGAGTTGGTGATTGACAGGGAGGCCTGGCGTGCTGCACTCCATGGGGTAGCAAAGAGTCGGACACGACTGAGTGACTGAACTTGACTGACCAGCAATGTCAGTGAGACCTGAGGCTGGAGCACCGCAATCGTGTTTGGCTTCCAATGCAGCAGAGGAGGAAAACAATGCCCACCCGTGATCCCCTGTTCGGTTCCAGGCAGTCATGCGGCCAGATGGAAGGGCAGAAACTGAAGTGCACTTAGAGAGCAGTGGGAGATGACTCAGGGGCGGGGATGCCTGCCTTGAAAGGAAAAGATAAAAGGTGCTAAATCTGTACAGCTCGGCTAAGTGGTGACTAAGAGGGTGACACGACAGCAATCTGCAAATATTTGAAAGGTGTAAACACAAAAAGGAGGGGAAATGTTCAGCCTGAAACAGGGGGTGTAATTATTAGGGTGAAGGAAAATCTGGATGAAATATCGGAAAAACTTAGTGTGGGGATGACTACGGGGTTATAAATAAGGTTCCTAAAAGGAAAAGGCAATTATTCGATCCTAAAGCTGAAAGGTGGCCATGAGGCCTGTCCCTCTGCTTCTGGGAAAGCAGCCTGGACCAGGGGACTTTTATTTTCTACATTTACGGAGAGACTTCTTACGTAAATCTAAGTCAAAATACTTCTGCTTTAAGTACTGCTTCCTGAAATTTTAACCAATTTTGTTGGTCAAACCACAGAAGAGACAAAATGACTATTCTGGTGGGGCTTTCAGAATAAAAACAGGCTTTACCTGCTAGCATGTGACACATGCCTGGCCAGCAAATACAGTGGAGCCAAGCAGAACCAGGGCACAGACAGCTGGGTAGACCAGAGGACTGGGTCATCTCGCGTCCTGGAGCACCCGTATCCCTACTCTCTGAGACCCGGGTGAGCACTCGGGAAGGTGCTGCAAGCGCCCCAGAGAGGAGACCACAGACGCTCCCCCTTCTTGCTATATAAACGCAGTCCCCTGGAGTGAACATCAAGGACAAGGCACAGACAGAAAGCCAAAATAGGCTGCCTGTCACACTGACTGCACTCCGGTACCTCTGCCCGAGTCCTTGCTGCTGCAGGTGGCCAACTCATGACTCCCTGCCTCGCGGTGAACAGTAAAGAACCTTCTTGCCAATGCAGGAGACCCGTGCTCGGCCCCCTGGGTGGGGAAGATCTCCTGGAGAAGGGGCTGGCTAGTCACCCAAGTATTCTGGCCTGGAGAATCCCATGGACAGAAGAGCCTGGTGGGCTACGGTCCCTGGTGCTGCAGAGTCAGACATGACTGAGCGACTAACAGTCAATTAGTTCCATTTCTCCGCTTTCCCCTGCCATCCTTACCCCAAGAACAACAACAACAACAACAAAAAAAACCACGTCACCCAGAGAGCGAGACAGTGAACTCCGTATTTAGAGAGTAAGACCCAGCAGTCTAAGAAAAGTAACACTTCCTTATTTTTCTACTCTCTCCCTAAGCATCAAAAGCAGAATCTAGACCTCTTAAGCTTTCGGTACAAAACAGAGACAGATAGGCCAGCTGCCTGATGGTAAGGAACGTAGTTATCATCTGAATCCTTATGCCAAGCCAAATCCTTGCACGTGGCTGGACTGCAGAAACGAAGACACATCTTGGGAATTTCCTGGCGGTCCAGTGGTTAAGACTCTGCCTGCCAAGGCAGGAGGTGATCTGTGGTTGGGGAATTAAGATCCCACAGGCCTTGTGGTATGGACAAATAAATAAATAAATAAAACCTGTTTTTTTGAAAAAAAAAAAGGAGAAGAAGAATCTGATGTACTGAACAGTTTGCTTGCTGTCTTCTCTCATAAGATTTAAAGCAGAAATTGTTTGGAGGCCCCAAGCTGCAAATGTTGTCAGTGAGTCATTAAACAATCAAGAACAGCAAACTGTCCCACTTAAGACCAGCTAGTCCAACGTTTTCACACTCCCAAAATGGCCCAAGGAGCAAGGCAAGCCATAGACACTGGGTCCTAAGAGTTCTATAGCATATAAGGCCTCAATTTGTGCTGAAAGGGTCAGAAACGAACGAGGATTTTGCATTGTCTCAGATTCTTTATTCTGTCTCTTGTTTGCTAAACTGCTATTTTGTAACCTTGGAGGAGGTGGCATCTTCTGGGCCAATTTTGGAACATGTCACTGGTAAGGCCCTTTTGGTGATGAGAAGAAAGGGATAAAAGAAGAATGAAGGAATCCTAATTAAAGGGATCACATTCCTCAGGTAATTGAAGTCAGGGGAGTCAGAACTGGGCAAGAGCTGAGATTGAAGCTGTTTTTAGTTCATATTTCCAACTGTTTGAAGGAGACTATTAGTAGGCTGCTTGATTTGGTCATGTTTGATGTATTCATTGAAAAGACCAGAAAGCGAAGTTAATTGGCAAACAGGAGCAATGAGATCCAGTCTCCACAACGTGACGGGAGTGTTGGCTCCCCGTGAAGAAAGTGAGGGGAGGGGAGAGGCCAACCATAGGGAAGAACAAGTTTCTCTGGCACAAGAGTCACACGGTGTGAGCACTAGGGGAGGGCGACGTTTTGAGTCTCACCTCCACGGGTTGTCAGCCCATCACTGGAGGACCCCATTCTGCAGTTCCCTGAGGGAACGGACATGCCACTCCTCTCTGGAGCCCCGGAAAGTAGATACTCAACAACTGTCTGCCAAACAAATACCAGAGCGTAAAAGTAGATGCGGCAAACCTGTAATAACAATGTCTTCTTCCGAGTTCCTGCAAACGTACTATACTAGTTAATGCTTGGCGAATTTACCACAAAATCTTGTAACTCTCACTTCTGGGACTTCAAGGAGCGAGAGTGTTAGATCTAAATCACTGACCGCTGTCTGAGAAGGAGACAAGGAAGGGATGGCTTAGAGGCCTCACGCTGGATGGCTGGGCCAGGCGGGGCGCAGGACTGGCTTCACCAACTTGATTTATCATTGGCTTTAGACACTGAAGAATCATTCCCCAAAGGGAAAGGAGCCTTTCCAGATGAGCTGGAGTGGCAGATAATAATGGGGCTAGCATCAGAATAACCTTTTATGATTTGTCCCACCACAGAGCAAGAGATGGAAAATGATTTTTTTTTTTAAAGGGAGAAAAAACTCTCTGACAAACGAGGCTGTTCCTGTCCCATGACATGCCAAGTGCACAGCCGTAAACAAGGCAGCCAGGCTTTCTCTGGGGGTGTGTTTGTGAAGGGGAGGGTGGAGATGGCAGCCTGTCTGCTTCCCAACACACATGTTCATTTGGGGGTTTGCTGTAAGCAGCAGCTGCAATAAGATCACCACCAACCAGGAGCAGAATGAAACCACCATGCCCTCCAAGAATGCTTTCCATTGGGTTTCTCCTAATTATCCCAATCAACACAGCCACCTCACAACATTACACAGAAGACAAAGCATCTGAGGTCAAGAGCTAGGTCCACAATAGTCTTTCCAGAGACCAGAGAGCCACATGACTCCAGTGCTTATGAAACACTGTGGCACCATGGAGACCAAACCTAACAAGCCCAAACCCATGTCTGAGTGGTGAGGGGGAGTCGGTTTCTATGAGAACCTTAACGTTAGCTTTTTCTGACTTATTTTAAACATGTAACTTTATCTCTGAATCAAAACTTAGACTTCTAAAACATAAATGTCATTTTTGGTACCCCAAAATCCTCATGTTGGGTCTTTCAAATTCCCTGTTCGTGGATAAAGAGACCAACCTGAATCTCTTGTTCAGGCTGGTAGAGAAGAGCTCCGGGGAAGGGGGAAAGCCACGGGAAACAAGCACGTGTATCCTGCAATACCAGCTTCCAGGAGGTATCCTGCCATACACCTGGCAGCCAAATGTAAAAGCTGCTTACTCGCATAAATTTAGAGTGACTTTTTCTAAACCAAGCTGTGTTGTTATTTGAACAAAATGCTCCTGAGATGTGTGGAGTACACTTTCAAACCACTGCCTTTCTTGAGCTTTCCACTCACAGAAAATTTCTCTGAGCTTCTCCTCCTGAGGCAAATGAAAGCCCAATGCTAGAGATTAGTATGCTCAGCTAGTGGAACTGGAGAAAAGACAAACCAGTGACTGGCAGGAATACTAAGACCCCTGGAGCAAGGAGAATGAATAAGACTGTGAGCTGAGATGTTGTGAGGAAGAGACCTCCATCTCACCCTCTTTACACTTCAAGGAAGAAATGAAAACAAGCCAAAAAGGAGAGGAATTCTGAGAAACCAAGGTTCTTAAAGAGCACAGGCTGACTGTGGATGCAGAAATACATCCTATCCTTGAATTCTGGACTATGGATGAAGACTGGCATTCACCTTTTTTTTTGTTTCGGTTTCACAAAAAAGGGGTCAGTAGACAGCTTCGTGAGGACTAAGTCCAACCCACCGCCTGTTTTTGTACAACCTATGTAAGAATGGGGTCTGCATTTCTGAATGATTGCAAAAGAAATATTGTGTGACATGTGAAACACATGCAGTTCAAATTTCAGTGTCTCTTTCCTATCTGGCCCTTCAGAGAAGAGGTGGGTTGACTCTTGCCTGTTGTAAAACTGGGTAAAAAAAAAAAAATCCAGGCAGGGCAGTGTTTCACTTCTCAGAACCAGAGGATCAGTACAGGCGACAGCATGAGGATATCCTAAACAAAGACACTAAAAAAAGTCCACGGTCACGCAGCTGAAGAGGTAAGAAGCCAGCACACGTGGATCAAGGGGAGCCGAGGCAGCCAACAGCAAGCACGGCCGTGTGCCTGCTCACTAGCTCTCCAGCACGCCGTTCTAGCAACGTCGTCACTCCGGTATTCACCATCCTCCCCTGTATTCCCACTCGACTCCCACAGACCCTGTTCAAAACTGTGAACTTTCCAGGGTCGCCCTTCTCTGTTCACAACCGCTTCCTTGTCCAGGACAGCAAACTCTCACTATCACACTTCTCGCTGGTACTCAGACTTCATCCTTCTCATCTTCTTGGAAAAGTTAACGTGATCTCTGCATGCACTCGATGCTGTGCCCCAACCCCACAGTGAAGGTCTTTCCCTTTCCTCCCTTCTCCTGGGTCCTCTCTCTGGGCTGCTCGTCTTATCTCCTGCCGTTGCCCTTAGTTATGTTTTGGGCCTCTTCCTTTCCACTCTCCCTTGGAAAGCCCATCCATTTTCATGTTCTCCATCACTGTGATCACCTGGAACCCAAAGGCAGGTAAGCCTGAACTGTCCTCTAAGCTCTCAAGGAGTGTGTGACAATCCTCAAGGGTCTGGTCGACCTCTCCCCTTGACCGTCCTGTCAATCCCTCAAACTCAACCTCATCTTCCTGCTAACTCTCTTCTGCTCCTTCCATTGTGCCCTCGTCCAACTGCAGCACCAGCAACCCATTAAGGCTAAAATTCTCACCTATATTTGATTTGTCCCTACTTTACCCACAGAACCTACTGATTGCTACATCTTATCGATCCCATTAATTCCACCCCCACAGTTGTTTATGTAAACCATGGGATCTTCTGAATGCTCAACCTGACTCTGCTTGTTCAGGTTCCTGTCACTTCTGGCCAAGTCTTCTGATCTACCTGCCTGCACTTCCTTTCCCCATCTCGATTCTTCCTTCCTTCCTGATTTCCCTAAAACTCTTCAGTGGCTTCCAAGGGTTTACCATATAAAATCAGAAATCCACAACCTGACACTCTAGGCCTTCTAAAATCTGGTCCAATTCCTTGGGACCATATGAAACATCCATTACCCACTTGACAGCCCTTCAAATACATGAAGACAGTAAAACATTTATTTTCTCTCATCCTCACCTTCTGTTTTCTCCAGTCTAAACATCCCCAGGTGTTCACAAGATGTGGGTTTTTGACTTCCTACCATTCTACTGTTTTTATTCATTGAAAGTAAAAGTGTAGTCACTCAGTCATGTCCAACTCTCTTCGACCCCATGGGCTGTAGCCCACCAAGCTCCTCTGTCCATGGGATTCTCCAGGTAAGAATACTGGAATGGGTTGCTGTTCCCTTCTCCAGCGGATCTTCCCAACCCAGGGATCAAACCCAGGTCTCCTGCACTGCAGGCAGATTCTTTACCATTAGAGCCACTAGGGAACTTACATCTTCCAACAGGAAACACCTTTAGAGCTGACTTCGTTAAGAGGCATGACCGAGTGGTGGGGTCATTCACTGGGAGCAGCTCTTCTTGCATGCTGCAGAGAGGTACCTCTGGAGGTGAACTTGCCAAGGTGAACTGACTGGGGAGGGCTGTGCAGAGGCTGCGGAGCACCACTACCCCCCCTCCCCCATGACCAGGCAGAGTTAAGACGTTTCCTCCAGGCAGGAGGCTGCAGCAAGAGACAGCTCCGTCAGTGCAGAAGGAGGCCCTGGGATGTGGGAGCTCTTGAAGGGGCTGTGGGGCGTGGTGGGGCCCATCCTGAGGAAGGCAGCAGCCTCTATGGCCTCCATTCCAGCCGCCTCCATTCTGCTTCGCAGCAGTCGCCCCAGGCACCGTGGAGACCCTGGTGGTGTTGTGACAAGCCGTCTATTCATTTCCTCTCTCATTCACGGGGCTCTCGGGGATAAAAAGGAACAGCAAATCCAAACCACTGCCTCGAATCCACTTTGCAGAATTCAGGGAAAGAGTTCTATTGAAGTGATTATCTGCTCTGTTTGGGAGACCGGAGGGAAAGAAAAGGATTTCGGCATCCAGTGCCTGCCATGGATGCATTCCTGCAGAAACGGCGACCGCAGCCCTCACTGTGGCCAGTGGGACACTGACAGCGCGGCTGGCACTTAATTGAGGCTGTTTAGCTCCTGTCACAGGGTGGCAACAGGGCAGCAGAGCACCCGGATCTCAGCTGTGACGGAGGACACAAAGCTTAGCTGAAAAGCAGGGGAGGAGGCAGCACAGGAAGGGAGAGAATCAGGGACCTGACAGACAGGCTGCCTGATTTCTTGCAGCGAGTGGGAGATATTAACCTGTCTCACCAGGTTGGGCCTGTCTTCAAGGCAGAGGAAAGCTGCTCCAGTGGGCTTATTACTCACAGCTGCGGGACAGCTTGTGCCACAAGCCCCAGGACGAGAAGCCTGCTCTGAACTGTGCACATTTCTAACAAGGCTGAGAGTCACTGGCGAGGAAGTGGCAGTGGCGTCTTCAGGGTGGGTGGGGACGATCAACTTCCCCAACACAGCTCACAATCAACACGCTGCCCGATGGTGATTCTGGGTGCTGTGACAACCAAGGGGTGGTGGGGGGGGGGTGTGTGCATGCGCATGCACACACTTTATGTGCTCACACATCCAAGGAAAGCAGTGTAAAGAGGGGAGGAAAGGGGTGGGGAATCAGAAGAGCGGAGGAAGGAGGTACTGAGGAGGAGCAGGGGTCGTAATGACCTGGATGAGACACTGCTGTTTGCGGCGAGAGTGACACCAGGGCTGTATCCACCTATGGACTGGCACAGACACTCGGTGAGAATGCCTGAAGGGCAGAGGCCAGAGACAGGAATGGGTGGATTCCTCAGCAGAGCAAAAGCCAGAATCAAGTTTTGTTTTGGCGAGAAAGGAGATATGAGCCGCCCTTCTGCTGCCCCTGCCCTGGACACGTCTTTCCAAGCCCTAGACTGCCTACAGGGTCTTTCCATCATCCTGAAAACTCACAGTGCTGGCTTGTTTGTGCTGTCTCTGTTCTCAGTTCACGCTTAACCATATCTGAGCCTCACTCCGCATAAGGCCAGCCTTGTCAGGGATCACAACCAGAAAGAAATGTCATCGGTGGAAGACTTTCAGACCATGGACAGCGGCTCCTCTGGGGTTAGAGGAAGTACCTGCTCTCACACACAAACAAGTGTGAGCAGTGTTTCTCCCCTCAAGTGTGCCCCCTTCCGTATCTGCCTAGGAGGACCAGTGCTTAGGAATCAGAAGCTTGTTACAAGGCACCTATGTTTACAATGAATGCCAGAGGGCACATTCTTGTAAGGAATCTGGGGGCTCTGAAATGCTGTATACCATGTGGTCACCTGTTTTATGTAACTATTTTTTCTGTTTCCATAGTTTGTGTCATTAAATAATCCTTTGTTCTCTTAAAATATATAACAGGGACTTCTCCGATGGTACAGTGGTTAAAGCTCTGCTTTCCAATGCAGGGGGTATGGGTTCGATTCCTGGTCAGGAAGCTAAGACCCCACATGCTTCCTGGCCAAAAAACCCAAAAAAAAAAAAAAAAAAGAAAAGAAAAAGAAAAAGAAAGAAAAAAAACTTTAAAAAAGAAATAAAATGCAACAAAACAAAACGACAGTCTTGGATTCGGTTCCTCTTTGCTGGACCCTTGCTCCATACTCTAGCAAGTCCTCCAGCCCAGAAGGACTCCTCGGGGTCAGAAGGCAATCAGATGCCCTGGCACAAGGAACTCTCCGGCTATCCACCTGCGGACCCAGGGACAAAAAAAGAGAAGGCCTTCTTCATCCTAGGGCAGCCACCGAGGGAGACACTGACTCTTGAAAGGCAGAGGACAGCTGTTGGTAAGAGAGTGGGGGCGTGAGGAGGCCAATTTCCTAGCATAACAGCCGAGAGGAAAAACAAAAACAAGAGACGTGTTTCATATGGAGGCTGTCTCCCCTCGTGTCACTAAACTGGAAGATTCTATATTCTGTATTTCACCCACCCTTAGCCAGCTGTTCTTGCTTGAGTCAGAAGAAAGGAAAATGCTTTGGAGGGGGAACAAGGGATTTCTCCTGGCCAACCTGGAACCACAAGGAGCTCAAATGATAACTCTGGGGACCACAAAAAGGGCGTTCCTTCCTCTATCAATCATAAAGCCAAGTGGTATCCTACAGAGTGAATGAGAATGCAACCAAACTGCTGCTGTTCAGCGACCCAGGCCTACCCCATGGAAAGAAGCCTGCACGGCCGCTTGCAGCCCTTGGGACAGACAGGATCAAAGAATACATATGGTGGAGGCACTGAGTTCAGTCTAAACCACTGAAGTCACCTTGTGGGGACCAGGAGAGCCAGCACTATAATCTGCTAGGACCCTACTGCTCTTATTTCCCTGTTACCCATGTTCTGAGAGTCTAATGTATTAATCTTCATAGATGGGTGATGCGGTTTAAAATACTGTCGGCCTGGGCTGCCATTCCCTCCCGTGGGGTCTCAAAATAACTGCACAAATCATTTTTGCTAACCACTCACTTGGGCAGCTCTTCCCTGCCAGAACACACACGTCTTATGTAACGGCAGAGCTGCCCAGCCGGCTGAGAGGAGGGCGTTCCCACAGCGCAGCTGCCTGCGGCCCCTCAGGCTCAGCACAGCCTGGGCTTGGAAGCCAGCTCCGTCCCCAGGCCTAGGCTCCCTCAGCAAGAGAAGACCCCCAGGGGATTCAGGGGTTCCTCAGGAAGGTCATCCCATTCCAGCCTGCCTTAGAAATCGTGCAACCGGGATATTCTGCGAGCACTTGCAGGGCAAAGGTTGACTCTGAGATTTTTGGAAAGTGATGAGTAGGGGAAGGAACCCAGCGCCTCTCCTCTGAGGATTCACACAGTTCAGGGTGGAAGACAGAAACAGACGGAACACAAAGCCACAGGAGGAGTGGAAGGGGAGAGGGGCCGCAGGACGCCTCACGAAGCCTGCTCCCACACCTCAGGCCTTTGAGACACCTGCTGGTCCTGGCCAGGCTTCCCTGTTAACCCTTCCTCTCGGCGCCCCTCTTGTTCCCCTCAGTCCCTGAGGTCAGAACCTCGTCTCTCGACTGCTCCTTCAACCTGCTCCTTTGTAGCTGCTTTCTCCTTGAAACCCCAACCCTGGGCAATCGCATTCACGCCCTCTGCTTCAGATTCCATTCTAAGTGGATGCCTCTCAGTTTTCATCTTTACTTCAGACCTTTCTATCGAATTCATTTGGACCTGTAAAAATCCACAGGCGTCTAACATTCAGGGTTTCAAAGCTGACCTAACAACCTTCTCCTCGCAAACATCCTATTATTGACAAGCCAGAAAAGTGACCATTCTCTCTGTGCCATCCTCTGTTATCAAATAACCAGCAAAATTCTACATCAGAACCTTCCCGGCCAGATCTGTTCTTTCCTCTTCATCCCCATCTTGAAACCTAAGTCCAGGCATCCCCCAACCATACTTCCTGACTTCAGTGTGGATTCCTCCAATCTAGTCTTTGTACTGTGGTAAAAGTAATCACTTTTTAAGAGATTATGTGGATGGACTTTCGCTATATCTAATAACATGGATGAAACTCAGACAAAGCCTGGAAAAATAAAGTTGGGTAAAATAAGACCATAACTCCAAGTATGATGGCCAAGAGAGGCAAGACTCATCTATGGTGACAGAAGTCAAAATCCTGGTTATCTCTGAGGGGAAGGCCATTACAGAGCCTGCCGGGGTGCGAGAAATATTCTGCTTCTGGGGTAGTGGTGACCTGGAGCTACACATGTACTGTTATAAACATAAAATTAATAAAGCTGTATACTTAAGATTTGTGTGCTTTATGTAATAATCTTTCCTAGAGCTTAAAAAAAAAAGATGATGCATTATCCACCATTCATTGCTTCCTTGCTTCCTATTACCTATCTTAGGAATGACTAACCTGGGGAGGATGGGGCTGGGACAGAGTGTGCGTCAAGAATGTGTCTGTGCTCAGCGGTGTCTGACTCTGCAGCCCCATGGACTTCAGCCCACCAGGTTCCTCTGTCCAGGGGATTTCCCAGGCAAGAATACTGGAGTGGGTTGCCATTTCCTCCTCCAGGGGATCTTCCTGACCCAGGGGTCAAATCTGCATATCAGTCATTTCCTGTGTTGGCAGGAGGACTCTTCACCACCTGGGAAGCCCTAAGATAGGCTTGGGCTAGTGTTTGCCAATCCAGTGAAGTTGTACGGAAATCTCTGTGTGGTCATGTATTTTCAGAAGACTGGTAGCCTTCTTCAAATTTATCATTCATAGAGAATGTCTACGACTTTCCTTTGAGATACAACCTAAGCAGCACAGACACAGGGCGCTTCAAAGACGAGGAGTCTGACTTTCCAAACTCACCTTTAACCACTGTCCCTCTTACAAGAGACATGCTAGCCATATTAAACTATCTGCATTTTGAGTAACAATGCTTTTTCAAGTTTCCTCTCTTTCCTTGTCTGGATATACCCCTTTCCTCATCGTCTGTATATGGCAATTTTTGGAGAGAAGGCCTATAGCTCTCTAAGATGCACAAAAAGGTTGCTCATTACTCTAAATAGCAAAGAAACTGAACTACAAGGTAGGGTGAACTAAACAACTCAGAGGGGAAAAAAACTCAGAAGTGAAGTCCAGTGAAATAATCTGGTTACAAAGGGTGGCCTGAAGCTGGGCAGAAGCACAGTGAAAAGATTGTTGAAGGAATGAATGAATCACAGTACTTGGATCCAGTGCTTTTGTAGTAAAGAAACTGAAGACCTCTGCTTATTACATATGAGACAAGAGAAGAAAGATTCAATGAGGGAAGAATCAGCGGTCAAAGTTAACAAGATAACATGGAAAGGGATAACACTTAGTGTCTAAACAGAAGATGGGGAGCGAAAGGGGTGTGACAAACATGGTTTAATACACGTTCATGTATAAAGGATCTAAAAAACACATACACTGGCCACAATTCTATCATACACAAAACCTAACGGAAAACTTGGAGCATGAAAACTGCTTATCTTTCCTAGGTTTCTAGACTAAAACACAAAAGGAAATGCCTGTAAGGACACCTTCATGAACACCTAAGCATTTACAGAATCACAGCATTTTACAGTTGGCAAGAACCTTAGAAATCATTGAGCACAAACTATTTTCACATAGGAGGAAACAGGAATCAGAGAAGTTAAGTGACCTACACAAAGTCACATGCCAACTTGGTTATGAGACACAGATTATAAGCCCTGTCTTTTGACAGGCGGTTGTTCTTTCCATTGAATCCTATCAGTTCAGGCTGAATGCACTTCATCTTGGGCTGCCCAGTGTCCTGCTTTAGCCTACAGAATTCTGGTTTGGGGGATCTCTTCTTGAGCAGACATATAATATAATCTGACTGGCTATGTTGGCCTTTATAAAACACATTAGGAACTTGTTGCTAGGTTTATGTATCATTGAAAGGCTTTTTTGGGGACATATGTCAGAGAATACAGATGCATCAGAAAGAAATTAGTCTAACAAGTAATAGCTACTATTATCTGAATGGTAAATCTGGTTGTGGTTAAGCACCAGATTACAGATGGTAAAGAATCTACCTATAATGTGGGAGACCTGGGTTTAGTCCCTGGGTCCAGAAAATCCCCTAGAGAGCAGAATGGCAATCCACTCTTGTGTTCTTGCCCGTGGACAGGAGTCTGGCAGGCTACAGTCCATGGTGCCACAAAGGAGTCAGACACAACTGAGTGACTACACTTTTTAAGTACTTTTTAAAAACATGCATCACACTATTTAATACTTAGAGCACCCTAATGTACAGATGAGATAACTGAGGAAAAGACAGGTTAAATAATTTGCCCTACATAACCGAGTTTATAAATGGCAGGTCCAAAATTTGAGTCTGTTCCTATGAGCTGGAAATTCATATTTGGAATGAACTCACTATAGTATCTCCATAAAAAAAGACATCTCACAGAACTCCCAGGGTCGGAGTTGCTAAGAGATCCTTGGGATTATCTTTGTCCACTTCTGTCATTTTACACAGGAGGGAGTGGAGCTAGCCTCATACCCGAAGCATTCCTTCTCTTAAATCATTTACTTTCTCCTATACCTGCCTCACTGCCCGAGACTGCAGGTTCCACCTCGACATGTGGCAGGAAAACCAGCTCAGGACACTCCCCTCCTCTCCTGGTTTAAGGCGCTCACAGTGACAGACTTGAAAAATGCACATGCTGCGGTGATGCTCTTCCTCAGGATGCGGTGGTTGGGTAAGCTGAACATGCCTACCCACCACACTTTACAGTATTTCTACCATGTCCCAAGTGTCAAAACTCTACACCGGACTTGCCTGGTGATGCAGTGGATGGGAGTCCACCTGCCAGTGCATGGGAGGCGGGTTCAATCCCTGGTCAGGGAAGATTTCACATGCAGCAGAGCAATTAAGCCAGACATGCCGCACTACTGAAGCCTGTGCACCCAGTCTGTGCTCCCCAACAAGATAAGCCACTGCAACAAGGAGCCTGCATACAGCAACTGGAGAGTAGCCCCTGGCCACAACTAGAGAAAGTCCATGCAAAAAAGCAACAAAGATGCAGTGCAGCCAAAAATAAATAAAATTTTAATACTTAAACCCAAACCAAACCAAACTCCAGACAAAGAAACAGTCACAAGGATCATGAAATGACAGAGGCAGACCAGTGAACACAGAGGAGACAGGGTTGGAAAGAAAGCAAGCCTGACGTTCACTCTTAAAGAGCGAACAGTTGGCCAGAGGAAAACATATCGAGCAAAAGTGTGGGGACTGGTTGCTTACTGAACCTCCCAATACTTGTAACAGCAAGAAGGATGTTATACAAGGCGAGTAGGAGCAGGAGGAGGAGCAAAGTCCTCTCCAGGTGTGCCTGGCAGGACACTGAGTTTCTTCTGAGAACCACAGCCCGGGTCAGGACATTTGAGAGCTGATGTGTTATCCCTGGAAAGCACAATGCCCGATCTTCCTACTGTACTCACGTCTAAGGTAGAAAATGAACCAAGGAACCGGCTTATTGAGAACACATAACTGCTTCCTATGCATTCTTTCTCCCAACAGATTTTGTTATAATTTCACAGAATCTAAAAAGGTAATAATTATTCAACACTGTATACATATCTACTATCTAAATACAGCTTTTCATGTTATCAGCCAGATTTCTTTCTAATTAAAATTATGATCTATTTGAAAAACATTATCACAGCTTTCTTCTTCCCTCTGTCATCGTCTAATCATCAAACCTCTGCAGAGGCATCCAAAGTAGGACTGAAAGTAAAAAGTGGATCCGAACTCATCTGCCGCTTGCAAAAATCTTTAACTTCCTACTACCATGGACCTGGCTTTCTCCCACATTACATACACACACCAGGCAAAAGGGACTGCTGGTCTGTTCTACTGAGACAACTTTCAAAACCAAGAGTAGAGTGGGTTAAAGGGGGACACAGATATTTGATTGACAGGAGGTCACATTCCACTGGCAGAAGAATAAAGAACTTGTCTCAATGGAAGATCGGAATTGAAAAGCTTAAAATATTCTTTTAAAAAAAGAAACATTGTTCTGACATCCAAAGAGGACAAATCAAATTGGTCTCCTCCCTCAGTCCCTGAAAAGGAGGAGGAGGAAATGGCGGAGGACTAAGTGCCAGTTTCATCCTTTAATTAAGCCATGTGACCTTGGCCAAGTAACAACTTCTCTGAATCTCAGTGTTTCCACTTGTGAAACAGTAAGAACTATAACCCATCCTATCCCACAGTGTTGAAATAAGCACCCAGCAGAGAAAGTATGTGAAAACACTGAAAAGTATGTATTACTACACAAGCTAGCTTTTATTATCTTTTAGAGGATAATCATCTTGAAAAGTTTTAGTATATTTGATCATGGTCTAAACCAGTGCTTCATGGGAGATCCAGTGACCACCAGAACACTCTTGGACCTTTTGGAAATATTTTTAGGAACTTTAGCTTCCAGGAAAATGCAGAGTTACCATACACTTATGTAAAAAGATACTGGAAGAAAAATACAACACGACACTAATACTTTTGATTGTAAAGAACATGGCAGGAGTAAGAAGCGGCCAGGAGGGATAGGGTGCTGATTAGGAAGAAATGGTCTGCATCTCCTAGAGCCAGGACTTATTTCTCACTGAGGTTTGTGAAGCATGAAGAACAGACAACAGCTGGGAATTTAGGAAGGGAGTAAATCAAGCTGCTGGTATTCATGTTCCCAGAAAGAAAAGGCATGGAGGGCAACAAGTGATAGTTACAGGAAAGCAGAAATTACATTCCATGCTGATTTCCCCTACTGTCATTTCAACAGATTTTTCTCCACCACCGCCATCGCTGCCACTAACTTGTGCGCAAGGCATCAGGGTGGCATGGTGTTCTCTCCCTGGAAGCCACTGTTAAATACGATCCTACAGACAGACAGACTGTCGTCGCTTCTTAGTTGCTAAGTCGTGTCCTACTCTTTGAGACCCCATGAACTACAGCCCACCAGGCTCCTCTGTCTATGGGATTATTCCAGCAAGACTGCTGGAGTGGGGTGCCATTTCCTCCTTCATGGATCTTCCTGACCTAGGGACTGAACCCTCACCTCCTACACTGGCAGGTGATTCTTTACCACTAAGCCACCAGGGCCAAGACTGCCAACTCCTAAAGCAGGAGAACTATTTTTCAATGTTCCTATCTTCCTTTCCCAAGACTGCTACCAATCAATAGATCTGTCACTCAGGGATTGTGCAAACACCACCTGGGAGTGTTTAGAAAACTGTGGGAGTCATCTACTGATGTGCCTAATGTTTCCTCTAGGAGACGGTGCTAGGGCATCTCAGAGGAGGAGTTAAGAGGCTAAACATCCTTCAATTCATGGGAAGTCCAGACAAGAAGGGAAAAGTTCTTTCCCAAATGCCACAACTGCCTCCTGCTGGGAAAGATGCAATTTGGCCTCCCCTCCCCCTCAGCTCCGAGAAGGCAATGGCACCCCACTCCAGTACTCTTGCCTGGAAAATCCATGGATGGAGGAGCCTGGCAGGCTGTAGTCCATGGGGTCGCTAAGAGTTGGACACGACTGAGCGACTTCACTTTCACTTTTTACTTTCATGCACTGGAGAAGGAAATGGCAACCCACTCCACTGTTCTTGCCTGGAGAATCCCAGGGACAAGGGAGCCTAGTGGGCTCCTGTCTATGGGGTCGCAGAGTCAGACACGACTGAAGTCACTTAGCAGCAGCAGCAGCAGCCCCCGTCAGCTACGCTCACCCTAAGTGAACAACATGCTGTACCCTGTACATGCTTCGCATTTCAGTTTCAAACATAGCTGCCTCCATCTCCTGGCTCAGGTCAGAACATAATGATTTTGGCCTACGGCTGTTGAACAACTTAGAGAAAAATAGATCAAATGGAATGCACTCATCAGAATAAGCTAAAAAGTAATTGCAGATTTGACAGAGAGGTTCTAAAGAGGAAAATATGCTCCACTCAAAACTTTTCCATAGACTCCAAGAGATCACAGTGTCATTTGAACTGATGCTTCAAGAAGCTCTGGTTCTGAGTTGGGAGCAATCTGTTAAAAAAAAAGGTGATTTTCGTACACTCTATGCCAAAACGCAAGGCACAGAGATCAAAGTCCATGGAGGGGAAGTCCCTGCCTTACGACTAACTGCTTGTGACTGTGACAAGGCTGCTCCATTTCTTTGGGCCTCTGTTTCCTCATCTGTAAAATAAGACATTGGATAGTTTGCAGCATTTGCTCCAGAAAGGCTATTAGAAGCCGCCTGGAGGACAGGACTGAAAAGAATGAATACACTGGGCTTGATTGCTGTGACCCACACCATGACAAGGCCTTCAGGACTGGTATACACTAGCCAGAACAAAGAAATGAGAACCAGGTATTAAAAGACAAACATCGGAAATCTGGGGATCCTTAAGGCCAGAAAACCCACCCAGGTCCCACCTAATGTTGGTCAACATTTGATTACGATTATTCTGTGCTGTTTGGTAAAATTTACTCTGCAAGCTTTCTGCTTCATGGATGAATGAAACTTTTCACCAGAGATCTGAGGGCATGGAAATGGACATACAACAAATCTTTGCACATGTCAAAAGAAATATACACATATGTACAAAGAGGCTGGTTTTGTTTAGCCTCAACTGAGATCACGTTTCTTCAGCAAACATTTGTGTTTGATTTCTCGTCAGCTTGCTTACACAGCACTATTTGGGTTTCAAGGCTTAATTTATTTGACTATATTCATTCCCATTCCCTATTTTCCTTCAAGTCCAGCAATTCAAAGTAGTAAGAAAATCCATCATGCAAAGTGTACTTCTTTATGCAAAGTGTACTTTGGTTTTACATTAGAACCCTGAAGTTGCCTTTTCTTTTTAATAATGATGAGAAAAGGTATAAATTGTGTGCGCCAATATGGTTATCCTACTGTGATACTCTCTTAACAAATTCTAAGAGTTATGCAAGATGATCTTAATATGCTGATAGGTTCAGATCTCTGGAACACACAGGTTATGTGCTATGAATGGTCAGGGCAATCAGCTCTCAAAGGTAATGCTAAGAGAGATGTTCTTTTGACTCCATAAAGGGCAACACAACTGTTGTTAAAGGGTGTCCTGCTTGCTGATTTCAGCTAGCTTGATAAGATATACTCTTTTTCTTTTCAGCAGGTCTCAAAGGTCTGGTAAGGAGCGGACACTGGCATTTGTGTTGATTTATTTTGGTGGCGAACGGACATATAGGAAATGGTAGGGAAGCTTGTTCCAACCCAGGCAATCTTACTGCTTTCATAAGCCCATAAAGATACTAAAAATGAAGCATCAGAACAAACAGAAGATGATGATGTCAATAGAGGAAAATGAGGCTGATTAGACAATCTCACATGGCAAAAGTGGTATTTAAATTTTGGTTGTGTTGGTTTTAGGTCTTTATTTCTTGCAAAGGAGAGCTTTTTGCACGTGTCTGGTACAGTGGCAAACACTCAAAGAACTTAATTTTTATCTGTTTTTGCTATCATTCCAAGGCTTCTTCTAGTTTCATGTTTCAGCTGGCTGTTCAAGTAGCTCGAAATGAAGATGTCTGAATACAGACCTCACCACCTTGTAGCTTCATTTGTTTAAAAAGAAAACAAAAAATGTAAGAAAACACCCTTTGAAGATACTGCATGAAAAAAAAAAAAGGACACTGATAAACTACAGTAAGATTTTAGAAATATACTTAAGATACTTCAGTGATATGTTAAAACTTCATGCTCTCTCGTTACCCAAGTAGGTGACTTAATTCTGAAAAACAGGTGTGCATCAACATTATTCATGAATTCAATAACTATCTGGATAGAATGCTATGGCTGTGGAAAAACCTAGAGGCTCACATGTGAGGGTTTACAGGTTCCGAAGGCTAAGGATGCATTTCATCAATGTCCTCTCTCTTGCCAGGAAGAAGTAAAATTGACCATAAAAAATGGTCTGAGCCACCTCTGCCTATACCTCCCAAGTCTATCTGGGAAGAAAGGACACATCTGGCTCTAGAAAACTCTTCTGCAGGACCTAACTTCCCTTGAGCTTCCCCTAAGCTCCATCCCAGGGTGTTCCTAGGCAGCTGGCAGGCGGGTTTTGAGCCTCTCAGAAGTCGAGCTTTCATTCCAATTCCACTGCAGCACTGCAGCATCTGATATAATCCCTTAAAAGCTCTCAGAGTCTGGCCCTAATCTCCCTCCTAAAATTTAACTCAGAGAAGATGTGAATATAGATGGCAACATGGTCCATTTTTCTGCACAGATCAACACAGAAGGATCATGGTGAAATCAGATTTAGTGTCTATTTTCTCGGCAACTGATACCCTTGGGGCTCTAGAACATAGCTAAATGGAATAAGTCATATAATCAGGCTGATTTGACTTCGTTATTAATTCATCTTTACTTAACCTCAGCTGGGGCCTCACAAAAAGTAAGAAAAAAATAAGCTACGCTACACAACAAAACTTCTGCACACCCTTTCAATTTCTAGATAACTATAATAAAGTGTTTTCTTTCTTCTTCTGTTAGAGATTAGTGGTTTTAATCAGGAGCAGATCAACCCCCAAAGGGAGTGCGGCATATGTGAGGAACACTTCAGCTGGTGCAGTGGCTGGAAGCGTGGACGCTGCTAAGGGCATTTAATGATGCTCAACTGGCAGTCCCATACCATCAACTTACTGGGAATCCATAATGGAGATCCATTCTAGAAAATGGAAAAAACAGGGCATCTGTGCCCATAACTGTGATACTGGTCCAGATCCTGTCATGTAGGGCTGGGAAAGGGGAAAGTGACAGAAGCAAAGGCCCTGTGGGCCCCTCTCTTCTGACGCCGTTGGCTTCAGAAGATGAACAGGCCGCAGCAAGAAAAGCACATCTATTTCTGCTTTCATCTCCATCTGAGTAGACTGGAGGGGCACAGGAACTTGAGGGAGAACATGAACAAACTCTCCTGTTGGCTGATGTTTGCCACTACTAAGATAAAATGAAACTCTACTCTCACAACATGACTGACAACACACTGGTCTAGATTTCTGTATCATGGGAGAATACTGTGGCTCTCAGTTGGAATTCATTCATCAACAAATATTTACCTAGCACCCACTAAGTGTCAGGCACCATTGTACATGCTGTAAATGTACATACTGTGGACAGGACGCTTGGAGGCCACACAAAGAACTCCAGTTTTGCTTTGAGTGAAATGGGAAGCCCTTGTAAGAATGGCATCCAGGGATGAATAAGCATACAGACAGCTGCATGTGTACAAGTGTGTACATAAAAATGATTGCCATGTAGCCTGCTGGAGCAAGACTCCTAAGTGGGGTCCCCACGTACACGAAGCAGAGTCCCAAGGGCCACTGGCAGCTGATGTCTAGATTCTGTTTATCCCATCTTCTCGCTGAATAAAGACACAGGGCACATGGCACTGCCTGGGGAAGAAGCCTGGAGGGCGTCACCTCACCTCCTCCTGAACTCATGGGCTGCCGCTGTTACAATCTCCACCATTCCTGGATGGTGTTAAATCAGCCCATGTAACAACAAGAAGCCCCACACAAATCTAGCTTCTGAATAGTATACTCATTTTTATTAACTGGTTAATTTAAGGCTGGCTTAGAACTGTAATACTTTGGCCACCTGATGTGAAGAACTGACTCATTTGAAAAGACCCTGATGCTGGGAAAGATTGAAGGCAGGAGGAGAAGGGGACGACAGAGGATGAGATGGTTGGATGGCATCACCGACTTGATGGACATGAGTTTGAGCAGGCTCTGGGAGTTGGTGATGGACAGGGAGGCCTGGCGTGCTGTAGTCCACGGGTCGCAAAGAGTCAGACACAACTGAGTGACTGAACTGAATCAGCCAACTGGCCAGTGTGTGGCATTGTCTTCCTTCTCTCTCCATCCCATGCCTTCAACTTGCAACTCCTATTTCCTGTGTGTGCAGAGAACCCAGGTGACTGAGAAGTCACTGGTTCTAGTCTGGTACTCGTGCCTGATGCCTCTGGGCTGCCTCGCCCACACACACAACACAGGCTGGGGGAAGGCAGGGGAGGCGACCGCTGCTCCCGCTGCAGGGAGCCCCGCGTGCCTCTTTCTCGGTGGAGCAGCCAGAGGGCCAGAGAGCAGGTGCATGCACTCTGCATATTTAAGAATGGAGAAAAACAAGCAGAACAATCGGTCTAAGACGATGTATTACACGTATCCAGGGGCTTCCGAGACCTGAATCTCCATGGGGAGCCAGAACCCTAGCGTCACAGGACTCTCACTGTCACACCTGTCAGCCCTGACCCTCAAAGGAAGAGTAAAGGACTGCAGGCTTACTCCTGGTCCTGCCTCTCAGGGCCACCAAGCACTGCTATGCCCTACACGCCCTGATTCATTCTGGGGGGCCAGCTGCACAGATGGCGTCAGGCCTCAGGTTCTTCACCAGAGAAACAGGGATCACATTTCAAATGCATTATAGGATTGTCATGCAAATGTCAGGCAATTCACTATTTAAGAAGCATCGAACAGTATTGGAAAATAGTAAGTATCTACTAAATTAATTCAGAAGAGTTAACCATTTCAACTTCAACGCCGGGTGGGGCAAGAAACAACATGATATGATAGCTTCAACAGGCGCTGTGAACCTTCAATCTGGTCTGGCCATGCACTGCTAGCCTTCCGGCAGATTTTCCTGGGGTCTGTGGGTTCACCAAGTATCCTCACGTCCACTCCCCCTTCGAAAATGAGCTGAAGGTGCAGCTGAACACTTGCTAATCACAACCGAGTTAGCTGCAGCCATTACCCTCATCTCACAACTCTGGCCTAAGACTCCTGAGCCACCCTTTCCTGAACGATCCTCTACTATACAGCCAAGACTGATGAGGACAAGCCCACGATCCAGTTGCTGTTTAAAAGGTACATACCAAGTGGAACAGAAACGGTAGCCTTCCACAGAACATGTTGGTCAGAAACAGGAACTTAGGGGGCTATTTATCCGCAGTTGGGGTTTAGAATCAAGACAGTAGCTGTAGCATCAGAGGAAACAGATGAGGGAACTAGTTCCAGTTCATCAAAGGCATTGTCACATGACACGGTCATTGAATCCACTGCCACCTACACAGGACCAGTGCCTCCGTAGAACGGGGCTGGCTCCAGTAGGAGAAGTTTCCAGCAGGATGTGAGAACCTGAGCAGTAGAGCACGCTAGCTAGTGTACGACCACTGGCCCCAAACACCATGCCAGCGTGGTCCTAACACTCACATCTCTATGCCACTGGCTCAGAAGTAGCAGGGACAACATGGTAAGGTTGTGTTGATGAAAAGCCACACTTGACTTACTTCTTTGGAGAGCTGGGGACAGAACTATAGGACCGTGCATTTTCATCATGTATTTCCAGTTCCCCTGGCCGCAGAACAAAGAAGGATAGACTGGTAAACGCTCAATTGCTACATGGCGTCTCACACAGGATTTCCTTGTTCTGGGAAATGCTCCCTATTGATTAAAGGCCCACTATAAAGCAGGCAATATTCCAGGTGCCAGGTTTCACTCTACGGTAGCAGATGAAGCAGAGGGAAATCCCTGCCTTCCTGAAACATACACGTTAAGTAAAGGGAAAGGATATTAAATACATAAATCGCACAGTGTGATGGAAGGTGAAGAGTGATATGCGGTAAAAAGTAAGGGAGATCATGCCAGGCAGAGGTTGTCCCTAATGCACACACACGTGCATATGCGTGAACTAAAGTGTGTGCAGTGGAGCAGCCAGGCTTAGAGTGAGGAGATGACTTGCCGACGTTTGCTCTCGACTTTGAAATCCAGCAGCAAGCCAGTAACAATCACTGCGAGACAGGAAATGGCCCCCAGGACTCAGCTGAAGCTCCAGGCCTTCCTTGGAGCTCCTCCTGATTACCCTTTCTCCCACAAACTTCCATAGATGTTCTACGACCACATCTTCATTTGCTGCCTTGACAATTTGAACCTGGCTTCACAAGCACATCATTCTCCCCTAGTGCACTTGCCACTCCCATGCCACCTAACATAAGAGTTCTCGTGCACACAGTGGGACAATCAGAGCAAGTGAGGTACCTGGGCTCTGAGTTTCAGGGAGCCTGCATTGTCACGGAGGAAGGAGATAGGAACAGAGACTCAGCAGGTGATGATCGTATGAAAATCTTTGTTCATCACTTGGTTCGTTTGGCACACAAGGATGGCATGCCAGCTCCACAGCAGGCACTGGGCATACAGAGATGGGCAGGGAACATGCAGACATGTACACAGATCATCAGGATGCTGAACCGAGGTTTCCCTGACAGCACATACCTAGACCTGTACTCCCGGGGGTGATGATGAAAGGAGTACAGAGGCCAGACACTACCCTGAGGGGCCAGAATGTGGTTCTGAACACTTCAAATGCCTGTGCTCAGGAGGAGGGCTTGGTGGGGGTGCAGAGAGGCAAAGCTAAAAAGATGAACAGGGCTCAGACCATGGAGAACCTGAAATGCCTTATTTTGAAGGCAAAAGAACCACTGAGACATTAGAAGCAGGAGAATGACCTGAGCAGAGGTACATTTTAGACAAGTCTCTGTTACGGGGCAGACAGACCAGAAGGACTAAGAGAACACAAGCAGAAGCTCCATTAGGAGACCGGGATCCTGTCTGGAAGAAAGATTAGAAGCAATCGATTCTAGACACTCTATGGATTCCTGGTGTGATGCCCAAAAAATGGAGTGGATGTTGGTCCTGAAAGGCCAAGCCTCAGAAGCTCAAAAAGAGCCTTAAATTTCTGCTCAACCACAAATTTCCAAGGGCCAGCACCAAGGACAATCTAACAACAGAACGCAGCCTGTCTCCTCTCCAGCTCCCTCTCCATTTACTTTTCTATTTTTAATCTCCTTTAAATTTACCAGTCCTGTATTTTAAGGACGGAGAAACAGACAAGTTAATCCAAGTTAGTGAGGGCCCTTGCATAATAAGACCTGGAGATCACACCAGGTCTTTCCTGGTCCTCAGAGCCAGCAGGGAAGAGGTGAAGAAAGCAACAGGAAAGGAGCTACACGCAAATGTCTGGACATTGTCTGGATGATGGAAGTTGTTACTCATCCTAATTTTTCTATTTTCACAAAATTGTCAATAATCATGTTATTTCTTTAAAACAACTACCACCAAACAGAAAAAGGCAATCACTCAACCCTCTCTTTAAAAAACAAATATATACATTAAAAAAAAAAAAAGGAGGAAGCTTGTTAAAACATGTATCCCTGAGGAAAGCTATTAGGAACTGCACTGTCCTCTCTCTGGCTTTAAATCTTTGATGGGGGCTTCCCTAGTGGCTGAGTGGTAAAGAGAACAGGAGACACGGGTTCCATCTGTGGTCTGGGAAGATCCCACATTCCGAGGAGCGACTCAGCCCGTGGGCCACAACTACTGAGCCTGTGCTCCAGAGCCTGAGAGCCACAACCAGCCATGCTCTGCAACGAGAGCCCCCACGAGAAGCCTGAAAACCACAACTAGAGAGCAGGCCCCACTCGCCACAATTAGAGAAAGTCTGTGCAAAGCAACGGAGACTTGGTGCAGCCAGAGACATATAAATAAATCTTAAAAAAAAATTCCTTGATGATTTTCCATCCAAGTCTCCCTGGCAGGTGCCACCATGCTTACCTCATCCGCCGCCCCACCCAGGTAGGGGGCCAAGTGGCTTCCCCCCTGAGTCTCCACCCGCAGGGAGCATGAGTGATGGGCGAGCACTGGCTGCTCTCTCTCGAGATAAGTAAGGCGCAGCCCTCCACGGGAGATGCGGCAGATGTATATCAGTGTCCCAACCAACAGACATAAATGCCATAACTCCAGGCGCTGTCCGTAAATAACCAGCGGCAGGAGCATCCTTAGACAGCCCACTGAGCCCAGGATTTAGGGGGCTTCCTTACATGATCATGGGCCGAAAAGTGCTTTTAGGGGGGTGTTAAAGAGGCATGTTAGGTAAACTCACAGATCACCCCAATAAATAAGGCGTTCTCGCTGTGTGGAGAGGCTGTGTGCCCCTTGCTCGGCAGCGAAGAGCGGGGAGAGGGTTATGGAGTCTGGAGGGTAGGGGAGGAGATTCTTCACCCACACGAGCCCACTACAGACACAGGGAGGCTCGTTCTGAGCAAGCCTGAGCGGGACAACAGGATACCCCGTCTCACCCTGCTGCGTGTCATCTCCTGGAGATTTATGATGTTGCGGGACGCCTTCTCAGGACGACACACTCCATGATTACGTAGGTTATCCTTTAACCACCTCCCATCATCTACTCCTGCCTTTAAGCCCACGCCATCAATTTGGCTTTTCATGCAAAGCTCTGCTCCTAAACCAGCAACTGGCTCATCTCTCCAAATCAGTGAAGCTCTCCAGCTCCCAGGAGAGGGATATATTAAGTATCAATCATGCGTATTATTTTACAATATAATTACTTTGGCAATTAATCCATAAGAAGCATTGCTCTCCAGATCCAAACTTCTGCCACACAAATAACAAAGCTCTTGGAGAGCGGTCACACGGCTATAGACTGAGATTCCAGGGGAAGAAAGACAAAGGCGGAGGCAGAAGCACCTGCAGGGGGAGAGGAATCTCCCCAGAGTGTGTCTCAAGCCTCGCTTCGTGAGACCAGCAGAGCCACTGCTTCACTGAGGACAAGAACAAACCCGGCAGAAGCGAGGGAGGGACGGATATTCCTCCTGAGTAGATAAAAAAGGCTCAGGCTCTTAAGAGGCTCATGGGCTGCGTTCTGTGGGGAATGAAGATACGTATTTTCCAAGTGAGATCTGGAGCATGGCACTTCTTGACAGAAACCCACTGCTGGTCCAGGAGGGTGGGCCACTGTCTTATTCACTGCTGTGTCCTCAGAACACAGTGTACATCCAATACATATCTGCTGAAGGGAGGAGGAAGGAAGACAGGTTGTGCCAGACTCACTGCATCGAAAGGTACTCACCTAGCTGCTCTCTGTCCTCTCCATCAATCGGTCTTCACCCACAGGACCAAGAAGTCTTTGTCAGATAGTGAATTTTTAGAAGTCAATCCAATTTCCCAAATATAACTACTGTCAGTTTTGGCCTCACAATAATCTAATTAAACAGTAAGTGGCAACATTCACAGTTGAAATTTTCTATCCACTCCCCTCTCTACCCCTCTGGTGCAGACGGAACAGTAAAAAGGCTAAGGTAAGAGCAGCAGCAGGAGAGAGCGGGGAAGGAAGTGATAATTGCCAAAGTGGATAAGCAGTCTCTGAATACATGAAAATTAACAAGGCTTGTTTTACAACAGCTTTAGATCTAAGTGAAAAGGAAATCACTGATAGGATAAGGAAAAAATTTCATTTGATTCAAAGCATTTAGAATTTTTCCTTGGTATTTCTCTTCTGTCTTAGTCGCTCAGTTGTGTCTGACTCTTCCTGACCTCCCGGACAGCAGCCCGCCAGGCTTCTCTATCCATAGGATCCTCTAGGCAAGAATACTGGAGTGGACCGCCATTTCCTTTTCCAGAGATCTTCCCGACCCAGGAATTGAAACCTGATCTCCTGCATTGCAGGCAGATTCTTTACCACTTGAGCTACGGAAATTTCTCTTACTATCCTCCAAAGGAACATAATGGTGGTAAATTAAGTAAGGGCAGACTGAGAGAGTGAAGGGAGAGTAAATGAGGAATCCAAGTAAAAGCACTGAGCACAGGTGCTGTTTCTCAGGCCCCACCATAAAAAGTATTCTGCCTGGCCCCCTTGCCTGTTCAGTTCAGTTGCTCAGTCGTGTCTGACTCTTTGCGACTCCATGAAATGCAGCATACCAGGCCTCTCTGTCCATCACCAACTCCCAGAGTTCACCCAAACTCATGTCCATTGAGTTGGTGATGCCATCCAGCCATCTCATCCTCTGTCATCCCCTTATCCTCCTGCCCCCAATCCCTTCCAGCATCAGTCTTTTCCAATGAGTCAACTCTTCGCATAAGGTGGCCAAAGTACTAGAGTTTCAACTTTAGTTGAAATGAACACCCAGGACTGATCTCCTTTAGCATGGATTGATTGGATCTCCTTGCAGTCCAAGGAACTCCCAAGAGTCTTCTCCAACACCACAGTTCAAAAGCATCAATTCTTCAGCGCTCAGCTTTCTTCACAGTCCAACTCTCACACCCATACATGACTACTGGAAAAACCACAGCCTTGACTAGGCAAGAAAAAAATAAAAGTATCTTGGATAAACAAAGAGGGAATGGAATTGAAACTACAGAAGACAGGAAAAGGAATCGTGAATGAGAATGGTGTGTGGGAGGTTAAGCCAGAGGGAGGAAAAGGTCAACAGGAGGGAAGAGAACATTCTAGCACATGGCCCTCTGCTCCCATTAGCAGACCTCAGAGGCTGGGAGGGGTGGGGCAGGGTGCCAGAGTGAGCCAAACATCTCATCACACAGATGCTTTCTTCTTTCCTAACTACCTGCTTTTCTTGTCTTACCATCACCCACACTAGGAGAAAAAAAAAAGGTCAAGATGTATCGATAAAGATGTTTTACAAGCATCTACATAAATAAAAATGTTCTAGTTAATTACTGGCCTCAAAATATTGGGTACCTGACACTTTCAATTCTGATAAGCAACTTCAGAAAAAACCTGGAGTGGTGTAGCCTGTCATGTCAAAAATGAGTTACTGGCATGCAAAACTGAAGCAAATAGCCATAAAAATCTACCAGAGCTGCTCTCCTCAAAGGCTGATAGATCTGCTTAAAAATCTCAAGAGGCTGTTAAGGTCGAGGGTTTGAAAAGATACAGCAAAGCTAAGAGTTCTTAACTTTCAGCCTAAAGTTAACAGTTTCTCAGCAAAGCTGGCTTTCTCCTGTTCCCCAAGCGGGTTCCATCTATTTGCATCTCCTGCGAATGCCGCCTGCCCTCTGGAAATCAGTGATGATCTCTATTTATGTGCACTCCTGGCTCCTGGAGGTAGGATATGGTCCCGAGAGAAGCTTACAAACGTGTGGTGGTAGTACAACTACAGAACTGAAGCCCAGGAGGTTCTTAGAAGTGTGTGTCAAGAGACACACATATAAGCTGCTCCTGGATGAACTTGTAAAAACATAAGTGGCCTTCCTGCTCCCTATTTTTGTGTGGCTCCTGAAGGGAAGTGGAATTTCCAGTCCAGTTCAGTCACTCAGTCGTGTCTGACTCTTTGCGACTCCATGAAATGCAGCATACCAGGCCTCCCTGTCCATCACCAACTCCTGGAGTCTACTCAAACTCATGTCCATTGAGTCAGTGATACCATCCATCCATCTCATCCTCTGTCGTCTCCTTCTCCTCCCACCTTCAATCTTTCCTAGTATCAGGGTCTTTTCAAATGAGTCAGTTCTTCACATCAGTTGGCCAAGGTACTGGAGTTTCAGCTTCAGCATCAGTCCTCCCAATGAACACCCAAGACTGATCTCCTTTAGGATAGACTGGTTGGATCTCCTTGCAGTCCAAGGGACTCTCAAGAGGCTTCTCCAACACTACAGTTCAAAAGCATCACTTCTTCAGCACTCAGCTTTCTTCCAGTTAGTCAACAGATATTTATGGAGCATCTACTATGTGCCAGGGACTGTGTTAAGCATGGTGGATACAACAGAGACAAACAAAGACTCTGAGAGTTGCGAGTCAACTGGAGGAGGTCTACGTTGGACAGTATTCTAAGCATAAGGCAGGGAACTCTGGGAATGCATTAAAAGGGGGGAGGGCTGACCCTAGTCCAGAAGTTAGTTAAGTTCTCTGGGAAAAGGGCAGAAGCTGAGAAGAGATGAATGTGACCAATGTGGATTTTCCAACACGTCGCCTGCAACAAGGCCAAATAAGAACTAAGGAATCCCATGCAGGAGAAAGCAGCGTGTTTTTTTTGTTTTTTTGTTTTTTTTGTTTTTTTTTTAAGTAATAAAAGACAGAAGCTAAGGCATGTGCTGAGGTTCCCACCTGCACTACTAAGGAGGGGACCAGGATTCAGGAAAGGCCCTGTGAACTCCAGCACATTCTTCAACCAAGCCAACCCGATGTTTCCACCTTCCACTTTTAACCATCACATTCTATCCCAAACAATGTAGATTTACCCCCTATAAGGAATTCCTTTTCTTAAAAAAAAAATTATATTTGTTTATTTGGCTGTGCTGGGTCTTAGTTGCAGCATGCAGGATCTTTTATTGCACCATGTAGGATTTAGTTCCTTGACCAGTGATCAAACTCGGTACCCCCACATTGGTAGTGCCTTGTCTTAGTTGCGGGGAAGTCCTGGGAATTCCTTTTCAGAGTATCTCTTGACGTTAAGAGACTGTAACTTATATAGCTAAAATTTAACTGGAACTTCCATTGCTCATAAACGCACTGCTTGGGGACCAGTCACTGAGAGCTAATTGCCGAATTCCAACAGAGATGATCTAAACACAGGTATCACAGCAGAAAAGATATGTTCCAGTTCCTCCAGACGTGGCCATGAGGACAAACCAGTGGAGGATCCCCTATATGCCTCAGCAAGCTGGGGCTAATGCCAGCAGAGGAAAGGGAACGTCAAGGTAAGACCATAGTTTAGTCTTGTGGGCAGGAAAGAAGGTGCTGCCTTACACTTCCAGGTTGAGGCCTCCCCAGATGACGGCATCTATGCGAACAGAATTCAAATCATTCCATCAAGTCTGGGCTCAGAATGGTCACTTCCGGCTTTGCTGGTCACTGCATTAGCTTCACAACGCTGAGTTGCTCATCACACAATTAACACCCTTTCAGTCCCACTTTCTTTTTTTTTTAAATGGGGAAACTACACATATCTAGTAAGTGGGGGAGCCTGAGTGTAGACTAGATGGGGACCAGTTCCCAAAACCTGTTCTCACAGCCATTAAGGCTTTGTGTGTGCAATGGAAACTTCATAATTTCCAAGACTAGGAAGAAGAGAAAAAAGAAAAAAAAGAAAAGGGAAAGGTGATTTAGATCATTTCCAACCAAGACTGGTCCGTAAATAGGCAGCGTTGACATCACCGACAAACCTGTTAGAAATGCAAGGTCTCTGACCCTCTTCCAGACCTGCTGAGTGTGAGAAGCAGGATGCTAGAACTTGTTGGGAGTGGGTTTCAGCACCATGGTTTCTGGAAGTGCCCAGGAACCCCTCCGTGACTCTAAGGAAACACTACACCTGCAGCAGCAAGTGGGCAGTGCCAGTCAGTTCCCATCAGGGCCACGGTAATGACAGGCTCTCTAAAGCCTCCGCTCCCAACTGCAAATTCATCGTTTCTTCCAAGTGCGGTGAGAGGAGAGCTGAGAGGAAAGGGGAGGGACCAGCAAGCAGGCTTTCTCTTCTATTCAGCATAAAACCAGGCCCACCAGACAACCAGGGAAAGAAAAACAAAGTGAGAGAGGGACTAAACACAGCTGGCAATTAGCGCTGACAAAGGCTGAGGGAAGCACCTTTTCCTTCCGGAGGGAATCTAACCCGCACTTCACCCCGGGCTGGGGCCAGATCCTGAGAAAGCAGGGAGCTCGGGAAGGAGGCAAAGGAGCTTGCTCTGGAATGGGAATTTCTTCCCCAGGTGAAGATCAAAATAAGTCCAAATGACCTCTGAGTGACTTGAGCAAGGGATTTTTTTTTTTTTTTAATTTAAGCAAGACTGCTGCTGCTGCTAAGTTGCTTCAGTCGTGTCCAACTCTGTGGACATCAGCCCACCAGGCTCCCCCGTCCCTGGGATTCTCCAGGCAAGAACACTGGAGTGGGTTGCCATTTCCTTCTCCAATGCACTACAGTGAAAAGTGAAAGTAAAGTCACTCAGTCGTGTCTGACTCTTTGCGACCCCATGGACTGCAGCCTACCAGGCTCCTCCGTCCATGGGATTCTCCAGGCAAGAACACTGGAGTGGGGTGCTACTGCCTTCTCCGAATGAGTGCTGAGAATGCACCATTCAAAGGGATTTGAGAGCAGAGCTTCATGTGCTTGCCAGTTCCCCATCCTATCAGCCCTCCTCTTTAGATCTCTGCACATTTGCATTGTTCAGTGTAAAATGAGTCAGGAAGTGCAAAAGTGAGGGTTCTCATAGCAACGGCTAACAATCCCACACTGACGTACTTCAGCAGTATCAGCAGTCACTAACTGGGCTGCTGCTAAAGGTGAACCCTTAATATACCGCATGTGTGAAGTGGGCGAACCAGCATTCCAGCACCATTTGAATCTTATGTATTTCTAGCTTATGTGTTTAAACCTGTAGCTTTAAAAAGTGGGCACGTGAAGAAAAACAAACCCCTTATGAGCCAATGCTTAGTACAAGCAATCTCAAATCCCACACACCTAGGAACATAAGACAGTTGGGCCACCCAGGGGCCCAGGTCCTACATGAACACATGGGAGAAATTTGAGCAAAGGTTGTGCCCTTAAGAAGCAGCCTACCCCAAGGAAGTCCAAGGCAGCTTCCTGGCTTCCTTCGAGCCATCCTAGATGCACATGGTCCTTGTCTCATTAGGGCCCTAATTACTCTTCTAAGATCTAGATTGATTAGCATTAGCCCTTGGCCAGCTTACCTTTAAACACAGGATACTTTAAAACTGGGCCCTGCCATCCAATTAGAGTGTTTATCTGATGAACTGAGGGAAGACACCAGGTGTCTTCTAACTGTCACTGCCTCTGCATATAGATCACGTTCACATCAGGGGGAAAATCCAATCAACTCAACTTCCTGAGAAACGGGGAGAGTTCATAAGGTCACGGCATTTTAGGGCTAGAAAGAACATCGGCTCTCATTGAACATAATCCAAGGCCACAAAAACTGGGACCACAATCCGGAGTTAACAATCTGGGGGTAGCGCCTACAAATCTCCAGGCAAGGGGAGTCACAGAAGTGAGGACTGACACCACCTGCGTGAGCCTGCCAAAGGCCAGAGACGTGGCACTAGAGAGCCAGCATGGCAGCAGAGACAAGGTCTTCCCAGTCCCTGTCCAGTGATCTATCACCAACTGTTCTTTAAAATATCTCTAACTCATCTTTCACCCATTTTACACACCTAGAATTAGGCCTCCAAGTCCAACTTTACTAAACTGAATACTTCATGCTGTACTAAAAGGTAACAGTCTTGTCAAGTCTTCTACAGGATCACAGAAAGCAATGCGGACCAAATGCTTCACTAGGTACAAATGCTAATAACGGTGGTAACATTACTGGGACAATTCTTGCTGTTATAAAATCAAGGCCATTCAGCAACAGATGAAAATAAGTCTAGTGAAGGGGAAAGAGACAATAAGGGCAAGCACAAATACCAACATGGTATTATTCATTTTCATGAAAAGTCACGAAGGCGTAATAGTGGAAGTGAGCGCGGAAGAGCCAATAGGGTGACAAGAATGTGCAAAGCAGAAAAAAAAAAGAGTCTCTTTTTGGAAATTCTGTGCTGTGCACCGTGAGACAAGATGTCAGGCCCTGGAACAGGAGTGTCAGGCATTGACAGGGCACAATGGGAAGCCTCTGCCTTGAGTCTTCTTTCTGTTGTGCCCTGCAGCAGGTCAGAGTCCAGATAAATGTAGGGTTCCTTAAGTAATCACTGATATTCTCAGAACACCTTTAAGAAAACAGAACCCAAACACTCTTGGATGTGTGTATGAATGAGTCACTTTGCTTTAATCACATCCATTGTAAACTGAAATCTGAAATGAAGGAAGATTAAAAAGCTCTGATCATTTCCAGGGGCTCAGAGAACAAACACGCTGACCTGCTGGGACAGGCACCTCCCTAGGGGCATCCAGACTGGGTCAGAGACCACCTCCCCAAGTGCTACTTCTGGGATCCCTAACCTCTGGAGAAATCTGAGGCTGGCAGAGCCCCCCCCCAAGCTATTATAATGATATCTTTTGAACTAAAAAGATGCACCAGCTTGATGCCTGGCCCAAACTTTAAATGGAGCACTTGAAAGCAGGGGATTCCTTGAAAAGCCAGGATGTACATACAGTTGCTGGAGACCACCTTCCAAACTGGGGCAGCATCATAGTTGCAGTCAGGGAGTGAATTCAGTGACCACATAAGATAAAAAAGGTATTTTATGGTATATCCTGTATGAGATGGAAAAACTTATTTTATATCGTTTATGGATATGAGGAGCAACGTGGCAAGTTTCCCGATTCTAAGACTACATTTACAGCAAATGGGGCAATATGTCAATGATTCAATAAAGGAAAAGGAAAAGATCTTTGAAGAACTGGTAACATTTCTGTAAACCTGACATTGTAACAAAATAAAATGAGATTATTTAAGAAAAACCCAACAACTTCTGATGCTACAGTGCTAGATATCCTGGGACATTTAGTCACCAGAATCAAGACAGCAACGTGAATCAGATACAGCAGTCCAGGGAACCTCGGCAGGCACCTCCTCAGAGAAAAGCCCTCCGTTTACCTCCAATATTAACATTTCAATACCAATTGTATGCATTATCTGTCAAAATTCTGCTACGGGAGGTAGTGAATTTAACCCTTTCATCTCCAAATAAGAAAGGCGGGTTCTTTGGAGGTGGGTAAGTACTGCTGCCCCTCTAATCTGTTCTTTCTGAGCTCTACTTAAGTGTCGCCAGGACCGGGCAAGTTGCTTGGCCTTTTATTAATAAAGCAGCTGAATAATTTATAAGGGCTGCACAGGGCCCATCAGAAGTGCCAGAGCAGTAATAACTGGCTTAGGACTTTGCTTACTCAGGGCTAAAGTTTAATTTGCCCATAGATGCCCCTGCTCATAAACCCATCCCACAGGTCTGACCTGCTCTCTCATCCCCAATCACATGTCCTAGCCAGGCTCTGGGCTTAGATGTGTTCCTACTAGTGACACTGGTAGGGCCGAGAAACAAACCCAGACTCTATATATCAACCAAGATCTTATACCCATGCTCCTGCATTTACCAAACAGGCCACCACCGTCCCCTTCTTAAGCTCTGGTTTCGGTCATCCCCCAAGAAAGACAGCATCTGGTTGATTCCCAGCCAGCAAGAAAGTGCAGCAGATGACATGGGTTCGATCCCTCAGGCAGGAGGATCCCCTGGAGAAGAACTGGCAACCCATTCCAGTATTCTTGCCTGGGAAATCCCACGAACAGAGAAGCCTGGCGGGCTACAGTTCATGGGGTCAGAAAAGAACTGGACACGACTTAGTGACTAAACAACAAACAATACCCATTAAGGCTATTATTACTAGACAGTCAAATCTCTAATTAACCCTAGAGAAACCTAACCTGATCTCGTCTCTCTCTGAAAAAGTCCAAGGCCCAGAGAGGTTATGTGACTTTGGAGGGCAACTCTAAGCATTAAATCACTTCTCTAGACAGGCACCCGGTTTGGTACTGTTTTTCATTTTGATGCTGCTGTGGCTGCAGCACTCGTTCTCCAGGGTAACAGTGTTATTGCTTTGTTTTCAGAATTTCCAGATAAACTAAGTGCTAGCCCAGAACCAGTGTGCATTCATTCACCCAAGAACTGTCCAGTGAATGCTGACTTTGAATCACACACTGTCTGGGCTCTGCTTACAGAGGTTCTGCAGTCACGAGACAAGGTCCCTATCCTTCAAACATCTTACATCTTGGTGACAGAGTCACCAAAAAAACCCCCAAAAAACCCCAAAACAAAAGAGTAAATAAACTAGAGAATTTCAGAGTGGCAAGTAGAGAAAATTAAAAGGTAACATGAGAGAAGCATAGTAGAGCTTAGTTGGGAGGGTGCAAGTCTCTTAAAAGAGGTCATTCATGCCAGCTTTCTTCGCAGTTTAATCTCTAAGGAGATGGCACTGTAACCCCAGTTGCAGCATATGCATACATGAATATGCATGACTGTGGGATAAGAAGAAGTTATACAAAAGTGGTACAAATCCCTAAAAATTTCACTTGGGGCAATCATATCAGAAATGAACAGGCTACCCATGAATGACTTTATCAAGACAGACCTTTGCTGATTTTTGGTCTTCCCTCTCTGGCCACTCTGGTGCAAACGTGTGGGTTAAGGCCAAAGGACCCCACAGTAATGGAAGTTGGGATCACGTGGCCCCTTTTCGGGTGAAGTTCATTTCTCTGGCCTCTGGAGTTTGGCTTCTTAGCCCCTTGGCATCTGTACTATGTGCCACGAAATTCCTGTCCCAAGAAGCAGTTCAGGGATCAAAGAGCTATTCTTACTGGCTCCGTTCAGGCCAATGGAGGGAGGGGATGGCGGGAGAGGCAGGCCACTCGGCGCTCCATTCAGTGTCCTCCTCCACAACGGGGCCTTTGAGCGGGCACCACAATCAGGGGCTGAGAAGAAAAGGCCGAAGGAAAGCGCACAGAGCCGCTGCGCACAGACGCGGTCATTCATCACCGGGCAAGTGCCAGTAACTGGGAACAGCCATCTCAATTTCTGCAAATCCTCCAACCTGCGACAGCTGCTGGTGACTCTGGTGGGCGGCGCTGCTGCTGCTGACAGTGCCAATCCCTAGCCCTGGCCGGGGGCCAAGTCCACCTTACTCAGGTTAGAGATTCACTGGCGGTGAAGGGTGGCAACAATGGACTTCACACCTTATAAAGCAGCTTACAAAGAACTCCCGTGCATTTCCAAAAGCACTTCAGATAGCTGGTGAGAGAAGCTATCTGCACAAGCGCATTCAAGCAGTTTATTCCTAACCCACTTAACTCAAGGTCTCTGTCCGAACCCAGTGAGAGTGGAGGAAGGGCAGGGAACCATGAGAGGGCAGGGACGGCTCAGCAGCTGGCGGAACGCAGGCAGTCAACCCCTCTCCCCTCCTCTGGAGCCCCAGCAGCAGGCAGGCCTTCCCCCAGTAACAGCTGTTACCGTGAGAGTCTGTGGGGCTCCTTGGGTCTTCAGTTGAGCTGTTTGCTCCCACTGTTTCCATCAACATCCTCACAAAGCATTTACACATGAGATTTCTGAACACTCCAGGTACCATGGAGATGCCTGCCACCATGCAACCCCAAGGAAACTTCACCTGACTCACTGTGTCCCAGCCACTGGATCTCCAGCTCTGCTCACACTCCAAAGCCTCCAGGGCCTGCTCATCTCCTCCACTTCATCTACACTTGCCCTATCAGACTTAGCTTCTGGAGGACAATATTGCAGGTAACAGACACAGCAATCAAAAGAAGCTGGAGACTATGGAGGCAGAGGGAAACCACTCAGGCTCAGAGGGCCATGTTTGGAGCCCAGAGCTCAGGGCAGCCACTAAAGGACATGGTAACAGTATGTCAAACAAAGAACATAAACCATCCTCATGGGGTTAAAGAAATGCAGAGGGAGGTAATAGTTCTTCATCAACTCTGTCATGCCCATCGACCTTCCAACCTTTTTAAACTTCTTTTGAAAGAAGAGTTGATGGGAAAGATAAAATTGCTAAAGAACCCTTGCCTACCTCTGTATGTATTACCTAGAATGCACACTTACTATTTCCAGTGCGACTTCCCTGGATTTTTCATGATGTGTTTTAAAAGAAGAACTCACCAAGAGGAAGGGTCCCTGTGACAGACCTTCAGAGAACTGAAACTCATCATCACAAAGGGGAAGCAGGATGATGTGAGTGCACAGCCATCTATCAGTGCTTTGCTTGCTGTTCGCAGTCTGGTGTCAGAAACCAGCCAATGCATGGCTGGGCAGAGCTGGGCCTCAGACACTCCCCTCCCAGGTCCCTGATCCACATCTGGGCACTTCTGACTCAGATCCTGTGATCTAGGTGCTAACATTTCCATCAGCTAAGAGAAACTGTTCTCTGAAGAGAACATAACTCCTGGCGTCTAAGTACATGCTGCTCTGTAGTGCAATATCAATGTTTCTTGGCAAAAAGAAGCTCCTTGAAGGCATGTATTCTCACCCTACTCTCTTTCTCCTTGCAGTGCCAGGCAGTAACAGGTGTTAAAAAAATAACCTATGACTAATCAATGATAGGAAAGAGGGGTGTGAGCCTGAATATGAGCGAGAACAAATATCTGTTAGCACGTCTCCCCACCCACCCAACCATGGGGAAGAAACTCCCTCCTCTCTAGTCAAAGCAGACTGCTCTCCAGGACCATCACGTGAGAGAAAGAGGCCACTCCACAGAGCAGGCTTATTTTGACATGAAGAGGGAGGCTATTATCAGCACATCGTAATCAGCAGCACTCACGAATAAGGCTAAACTCGGAAAAGAACTTAACAATTCGCTATCAAACAATGAGAATCAAGAGTAAAGAAGAGATAGTTTGTTGAAGAAGAGACTAAAATACCTCAGGGCCCCAGAGGAGTTATTTCTGCAGTCTCTGCACATACGACATCATTCATGAAGAAGGCAGAGGTACAAATATAGCATAAATGTCGTCTGCTCTAGCTTGTAATTTAAAATGCAAATGCTAATGAGCGAACTGGTGTATCAGTGGAGTTAATAACCGCATGCCTAGCACAGGGGCCGCATCCAAAACACACACAGAGAAGAGACAGACACCATGTTCCAATTTAAAAATAAAAACACCCAAATTAACCCTAGAAAAATCACTAGCAGATGTACAAGCTCAGGAAAAGGAGGCACACCAGGGCAGCGAAATGGGAACTTCTCTACCCGCCGTAGACGAGCCAGTCCATTTAAACATCTTCCTACATACAGTGATACAGTGAAGGTAGGCACGGGAGTTACTAGTGTTTATTCAGGACTGCTACTGTAAAGCGTGAGTATAAGGAAAAACTACAGGGAATCTGAAAAACTTAGAAAGTTTCCATAAAGCCCACTTAGAAGCCCAGAAGTCAACTTTGCAGGGAGCTGTAGGTCTAGAAACCAAAGGTCACTGAAGACAGATGTAGATCTCATGCATCTTTATCATAGGCAAAGGATGGTTTAAAAGAATCTGAAAATTTACCAGGCCTGGATTAAGTGGGCAGTTTAAATAAATGGGGGAAGGTGCTAATGATGAAAAACCACAACTGAGAATGCAGTTGAGTCTCAGATGTCATTGTTCTTGCTCCTACAAGGTCTGAGCCTGGCAGCCCTACCCCATCTGGGACCGACCCTCTGGCACCGAGACCAGGCATAGCTCCCCGGGTTCCTTACAGCCCCTTATGATGCGGCCAGTGGCCTCTCCAGTCCCTCAAGTGGAAACCCATAGCACCCCTCTAGGGGCACCAGGAGAGTGTGCATGGACTGGCTGCCCACACTGGACACCATGTGTTCTAATGCCCCGTCAGTGCTGTTTACATAAAGGGCCAGGCATCGGCTCTGACGAATCTAGCCCATTAGTGTGGGGAAGCCTCAGAACTTTCTGGAAGGAACCCAAGGTGTGCAGAGATCTGGCGCTTGGGGGCAAAGATACTTTTCCATGATGAAGAACTTTTCTGCTTTTTAAAAATCCAGTCATATCTCCATTTGAAAGGGGGATGTGAGAGGTGGTTCCCATAGCAACCAAGATTAAGTCTTACAGGCACAGTGAGCACTGTTCACCCCAGGGCTGCCCATTACCAGATTTCTAAGCATTTCCTTTTAATTTCAAATTACCACACCATTTACATTCCCTCTCCTGCATCCAAGGTCCTGCCATTTCCTACTCCTAGGTTGGCCAAATAGAGAACGCTCCCTCTCAGGGCAGGAAGAGTGGTGGGCAGCCCAGTCCTGGGCACTGCTGCTGGCTACCATCACTACTATAGGGCTGGTGGAAAACGCCAACAGGCTGGGAAGATGGCCGTGAAATATTCACACTGAGATTTATTTTTCTGGGGACACCACAAGAACGGGATCAGAACGAAGGCATCTGGCCACAACCAGAAACAGGAGCTGGTATTGGACAGACTCCAGCAAAGAACAGCTACCAGAGTTCTGTGAGCTTCCCTTTCCTTCCCCCGGTGCCCACCAGGTGGAAGGCAGCCGAAAAAGCTTTAACAGATTCAGAAAGAACCCTCCAGTAGGAGAAAAGGAGAAGGAATGGAAAAGGAATCCTTGGGGGAAAACTCACAGGTCTGACCCTTTCGTTCCACTCTACTGGCTCTCATTAGCTCTGCAGGGATAGCCTGAAACCTCTGCAGGACACTCTCCCCTTGTCTCACAGACACTGAGACCCCAAGGCAGCAAGAGGAAAAGGTGACATTAAAAGGCAGAATTAAGGGTACTGAGGAAGTAATAATTCTTTTCACTTACCTTTGACCTACCCACCCAGAAGCAATCAATGGGCTTATCCAGGATAAAGAGATAAAATTCCACATCTTTCTTTCCTTGGCACAGGAAACCCAACTGATGGCATGAGTGGAACATCCTAAATGGGAGGCTGTAGCACAGAAGGCAGGGCCACGCCAGGACCCTCTCCCCCTCGGCTGCTGGAGTCTCTGGCCTGACTGGCTGGGAGCTGCCACACGTGCCCTGCTGTTCCCCGAACCTCTGGGTCCCAGCATCACACCAAGACAAGCAGGCTGGTCTAATGGAAATAATTAACTAGGAAGCAGGGGAGCAAGAATGCATCTTTATGTGTTCTAGCTTCAAGGTCTGTGGCTACCTTTAACCCGTGCCAAACAAACGTTACTTTTACTGATGTCTTCATTTATTACTGTGCTGTGTGCTCAGTTGTGCTCGTCTCTGAGACTGTAGCCCAGCAGGCTCCTCTGTCCAGGGAATCCTCCAGGCAAGCATACTGGAGTGGGTTGCCATGCCCTCCTCCAGGGGATTTTTCCCACTAAGGGATCAAACCTGTGTCTCTTGCATATCCTGCACTTGCAGGCAGATTCTTTACCACTGTGCCACCTGGGGAAGCCATATTACTATGTCTCAGTTAAAAAAAAAATTTGAAATGATTACTGAAAAAAATTGAATCCTTGCCTCTTTTACCTAGAGACCACTCTACTGTGTCCCGAGTGTCTCCTCTGATGCCTCTACCCGTCCTCAGGTAGGGGCTTCCCAAGGTATTACTTCCTAGGTCACTCTCTTCTGACCCACTTCCTAGGTCACTCTCTTCTGACCCTTTTCAGTTTGCTGATGACCGTCCTAAAATTGTGGTCCTCAGATGGAACATCGGACTCCATGCCCACACTGACACGGCTGAGCCAGCTCACAGCTTGCTGCCTTCTGCTGCTGCTGCTAAGTCGCTTCAGTCGTGTCCAACTCTGTAGACATCAGCCCACCAGGCTCCCCCGTCCCCAGGATTCTCCAGCCAAGAACACTGGAGTGGGTTGCCATTTCCTTCTCCATCCCTGCCTTCTGGGATCCCGTATTTCTGGGCTATGAATTAGGACTGTCTTAAATGTGGAAAGTTCTGAAAGAGATGGGAATGTCAGACAACCTCACCTTCCTCTTGAGAAACCTATATGCAGGTCAGGAAGCAACAGTTACAACTGGACATGGAACAGCAGACTGGTTCCAAATAGGAAAAGGAGTACTTCAAGGCTGTATACTGTCACCCTGCTTATTTAACTTATATGCAGAGTACATCATGAGAAACGCTGGGCTGGAAGAAGCACAAGCTGGAATCAAGATTGCTGGGAGAAATATCAATAAACTTAGATATGCAGATGACACCAGCCATATGGCAGAAAGTGAAGAGGAACTAAAAATTAGCCTCTTGATGAAAGTGAAAAAGGAGAGTTAAAAAGTTGGCTTAAAGCTCAACATTCAGAAAACTAAGATTATGGCATCTGGCTCCATCACTTCATGGGAAATAGATGGGGAAACAGTGGCTGACTTTATTTTTTGGGGGGCTCCAAAATCACTGCAGACGGTGACTGCAGCCATGAAATTAAAAGACGCTTACTCCTTGGAAGGAAAGTTATGACCAACCTAGATAGCATATTGAAAAGCAGAGACATTACTTTGCCAACAAAGGATTACTTTGCCAACAAAGGTCCATCTAGTCAAGGCTATGGTTTTTCCAGTGGTCATGTTTGGATGTGAGAGTTGGACTGTGAAAAGCTGAGCACCGAAGAACTGATGCTTTTGAACTGTGGTGTTGGAGAAGCCTCTTGAGAGCCCCTGGGACTGCAAGGAGATCCAACCAGTCTATCCTAAAGGAGATCAGTCCTGGGTGTTCATTGGAAGGACTGATGCTGAAGCTGAAACTCCAATACTTTGGCCATCTCATGTGAAGTACTGACTCATTTGAAAAGACCCTGATGGTGGGAGGTATTGGGGGCAGGAGGAGAAGGGGATGACAGAGGATGAGATGGCTGGATGGCATCACCGACTCGATGGACATGAGTTTGAGTGAACTCTGGGAGATGGTGAGGGCAGGGAGGCCTGGTGTGCTGCCATTCATTGGGTCACAAAGAGTTGGACATGACTGAGCAACTGAACTGAACTGAACTGAATCTTTCTGACACGATCACAGAAGAACAATAATTTTACAAAAGGGTAAGGGTAAGGGTTGTCCCTCCTATCCTTATACTTCTTACAAATACATTTCTCTTCATGTATATGCGTCTTGTACCTCAGTAGATACAAATACTTTGCTTGAAGGTTGGAACCTTATTTTACACATTTCAATATTCCCAGCAAAGTGCCCAGTAGACATAAAAAAATTATTAAATAGCCATGTGACTGAATGACCCACAAGCATGAGGAGGCTCATTCTGGGGATGATTCACAATCTAAAGATGGAAGATAATCAGGCTGTAATCGTAGGCTTGTACTTCCATCCACGTGATCATGGGTGATGGTTTGACTGCAGAGATGGGGAGCTGAGGGCACAGCTCTGAACGCTCTAAGGCCGAGAAGGAGATTTATACACCCAGACAAAAGCAGAGGGAAAAGTGGTGGATGAATCCATTTGTTTCTTTAGGTGACTCTTCCTGATAACTAATATAGGCAAACTTGTTTTGCCTAAATGAATAGCACACAGATGGCCAAAAAGGTAAAAAAAAAAAAAAAAAAAAGTGTCCCAGATCCTCTTGGACACTCAAATGCCATCTCCCTTGGGAAGTCTTTCCCATTCCTCAATTAATTTTCTTTCCTCTGCACTCTCATGCCACCTATACTCTTCACAACTCTATTTTGTTTTCCTCTGTTGCAGCTTTTTCACACGGCTGTCTCAACTATTAGACTACAAGGCATTCAAGAAGGCAGAAATTATCTGATTAACTTAAGCATCAGCCACAACCTATCAGAGAATGCTCTTCTTTTAGTGGACTTGTAATAAAACTCTTGGCCTCGTTAAGAAAGTCTCCCCAAACCTGTTTATTGTGCTAATTCCTACAAGTGACCCTTGAGGACCTTCTGATACCAACATAATTCATATAATTCACAATAATATCTTTAAAAGTGAAGAACTAGAACAGCCCTAGAAAAGTCTCACGCCCAGCTGCCCATTTCCTGTAATGGGACCCAACTGGAAACAAGTAGGCAGAGGAGACAGAACCAAATGGACAAGTCCCAAGAGAAAGACTACCCCACTTTACAAATATCCATTAAGTTGCAATTCAATTAAAGTATCTAAAAAGAATTCATAAGTATCAGCAGACCCTGTAATTGCTTAATTAAGGATAGAAGCCTAGCAAACACAACTACAATAACAGCCTGATTCATTAGCACCTCTGTGATAGCAGAATGGGATTTCTCACTTAAACATACACTGGCGTTAATTGTGTAATTTGGTTAGGCACTGGTAATCAATGGGGATCCACCATTCCTGGGGCCAGGAGATGAGGACTATATTCCTGTTCACCTTCCCTCTCCTCTCTCATTAAAGTTCTGGCTCTGCTGAAACAGGCAGTTGATATTCCTATTAGGACTGACTGGAGAAGAGACATTACAGAGAGAAGGAAATGTGGTACTTTGTTCAAAGGCATTCAAGGTGGAAGGACACACAGCCAACCCTTCAGCTCATTGGCACATACATACCATCATTTATCAAACCCCAGACTTCTAGAAGCTCTCCTCCTGCCTTATGACAAGGGAAGCAGTTTCAAGAGGATACTTGTAATCAAAGAGAAAAGAAAAAATTGAAAAATGCCGAAGGGCAGGCAAAGAAAAGTCTCATTTTCTAGTCTTGTTTCATATGACTAGGTAACTGGTTAATTATAAGTCACCTGCTGTGATCCACGTGGGAACAGCCTGCCAGGTGGCTTGCCGCATTCTAGATGGTTTGTACTGTGAGTTCCACACCAGGAGACCGACATCCACTGCCCACCACACAGCCAAACCATGTTGCTGCCCTACCATTAAGATCATGGAAATGTAAATGAGGTGGAATCAGTGAGCTAAATACAGGGGTCCCCAACCTCCGGGATCTAATGCCTCATGATTGGAGGTGGAGCTGATGTAGTAATAACAGGAAGAAAATGCACAATAAATGTAATATGCCTTAATCATGTCAAAACCACCTTCCCTCCCCTCTTTCCATGGAAAAATTGTCTTCCAAAAATCTGGTCCCTGATGCCCAAAAGGCTGGGGACTGCTGAGTTACAAGCGTCCAACTATCTGATGATATTAAGACTTCTTAGAATATTTTGCACTGAAATTTCAAATTATTACTCTCTTCTCATTCAGGCATTTGATTTAATGACACTTTGATACCCGCTATGCTTAGCCAACAGGACAACTTCCTGAATTGTGCCCTCAGCATGACCCAGACAGCCCAGAGCTAAGAAAGTAATGCAAAATACGGCACCGTCATACAAAGGTCATAGCAATAAGACACTCCAGAGCCCACTGGTGCTCTGAAATAAAAATGTGAATCATGGGCCAAGCAATCTGCAAATATGTGCCTCAGTGTCCCTTTAGACTCTGCCTGCAATGTAGGAGACCTGGGCTCAATCCCTGAGTTGGGACGATCTGAAGAAGGAAACAGCAACCTGCTCCAATATTCTTGCCTGGGAAATCCCATGGACAGAGGAGCCTGGTGCACTACAGTCCATGGGGCTGCAAGAGCTGGACACGACTGAGTGACTAATCCACCACCACAGACTGCTTTTGTTCTAAAAGAAGATAGTGCATGAAGTGAAGTGAAGTGAAAGTCGTTCAGTCGTGTCTGACTCTTTAAGACTCTATGGACTATACAGTCCATGGAATTCTCCTGGCCAGAATACTGGAGGGGGTAGCTTTTCCCTTCTTTAGGGGATCTGCCCAACCCAGGGATTGAACCCAGGCCTCTGGCATTGCAGGAGGATTCTTTACCAGCTGAACCACAAGGGAAGCCAAAGAATACTGGAGTGGGTAGCCTATCCCTTCTCCAGCGGATCTTCCCCATCCAGGAATCAAACCAGGGTCTCCTGCATTGCAGGCGCATTTTTTACCAACTGAGTGGTCAAGGAACCCATAAGACAGCATATGGAGTTCACTAAATGCTGCCAGATAAGGAGAAAGGATGCTTTTAATGCCCGTGGATTGTTGGCCTTGTTAACACAGGACAAGGACTGCCCATGACTGCCTCGAAGACAAATAAGTGCTCCTAGGAGGCGGCCTCTGCAGTGGTGGGGGACTCTGAGCACTCTCAGTTCTGAGGGGGTAAGGTCACCTGCTCTGCGGCCAAACCTGAGCCAGGTGCTGGGAGGACTGAAGGGTAAACGCTCTCAGGAGACGCTGACCTGTTAGCTACAGCTGACGCTGCCTAGGCCCACCTGCTCTCCCATCTGACCAGGCAATCATTCCACATACAGGGGTGCAGGAACCGTGACAGAGGCCAGCTGGCTCGGGCCAAATGCCACTCCCTATCAAGCTGTGGGGCCTTCTGCCCAAAAAAGGCCACATGAAAATGGAAAGTGTTCACCCCACCTCGAAGTCCAGAGGGCTCTCCAAGAGGCTGGGAGTGATGAGACCAGCACATATGGGACTGCTGAACAACTCTCCACTTTCCCCTTGAGAATCACAACAATAACATCATTTCCAGCAGATGCCATTTTTACCAGCTGCAGGGCGTGTTTCACAGAGAGCCACCAAGTTGTGTCATGCGGACCACTGTCCAGGTGAGCAGGTGGAAGGTGTGAGTGTCATGTCTGTTTACATTCACATTCAGCTTGGGGCTGGTTTCAGACAACCGAGGAGCCCTTCTCTCCAGGATCTCCAGCCATGTTCTCCATCTCATTCAGTTTCCACTAGGTCACTGCCTGATGGATGACTGACTTGCATCCCCTCTGAGATCCTGCTCCTGAGAATTCAGACCAGTGCTTCTCAAGGTCCTGGTATCCTCTCACTTCATCTTTTTATGTCCTTGCTAGCCAAGAAGACTTCGTTGAGTTTTACATTCTATAATTGGCACTATGAAGACAATAGGTATACTGAATAGCTTTTCTGAGTATTCATGTCATGTTCTGTTCCGATCCTAACAATTACAGTTATTATAAAGGTACTCAAGATGCTGACATCCTTAGAATGACCCTGTAGCACTCAATTTTCTGCATTCCTTTTTTCCATTCTGTTAGACTGTTATGAAGAGCTGTCTATTTTAAATTCTGTTTCTTCTTACCCACATTTACTCCCCAATTGTCTGTAATCTGTTAGCTGAATCAACCCTGATTTAAATAAAACAATCTGTGACTTAGTAATCGATCAGTAGTATAAAATAATTCCACAGTTTTTACCTACTCAATCTTTTAAGGTAGAACTCAACACGTAGCTTCCAGAAGACTGCTCTCTCAGGATTCTCCATCTAATCCTCCGGACACCAACTATCTGTTCCAAGAACCTATTCCTAGTGTTGTCCACGCTGGTGGACATCAAACTCTGCCCAATAACTCAAGCCCTGGGCCACTTTACTTTCTCTCCTGTATTAAATGTCACCCCCCATCCTTGACCCCAAAACCCAAGTCATTCCCTGAATGAGGAAGTCTTCCATTCCTTCCTTCCATTCCTCAAGAGTTAAAAGCTCTTCTAACCTTTCCTCTCCTCTATCATCAGATTTTAGGCCTCTGTCCCTCTTGCTTCTTAACCATTCTCCCAGCCTCCAGCCTCATGTATTCTAACATATCTACCAAGAAAAACTGTCTTAACACCAAGTGTGAGCATGTCATGCCTCTAATACCTTAAACAACTCTGAGGGTTCACAGCATGTTCCCTGGAAGACTAGCTTCCTTCTGTATTTCCAGCCTCACCCCACTCTTCACTCTACCAAAGGATTCATGGTTCCCTGGACACATCAAATATATTGTACCTCTAAATCTTGTACCTGCTGGTACCTCTACCTAGAATATTCCTTCTCCTCCCCTCTCATCCTGTCCTTACAACATTGCAAACTATCTCCTTTCAAATACAGCCCAGATACACAATCCCTGACCTCCACCCAACCAACCATTCCCTCCTCTATGCTAGCTACTTCTGTGTCTTATAAATAATTCTATTTTCTTGCCTACCACCAAACACTACAGTTTGTTCACGTGCCTGTCTTTCCTCTAGAGCGTCTCAAGACCTAGGCCTGTGTTTTACTAGGATGCAGAGTTCCTTGCTCTAAACTCAGAGAGGAAAGCCAGTAGCTCTTCTTTCAGTGAGCATTCTGCTAAGTCAGGAAGCAGCTGGGGCAGCTCCTTCTCTTGATTTATTTGAATTAATGTGGTGGTCAGAGTCTCCTAGATACACACAGTGCACGACTGTGCCATTCCACACGGAGTTAAGAAAAGCTCTGGTTATGAATTCACTAAGTCTTTGTGAGGAAGGCAGGAAGGAAACATTTATTGATGGTCTACTTTATGGCAGCATGCTCTGAACGTTTACACATCTCATTAAATCCTCGCAAAAATCCTAAAAGGCAAGAAATGCTCTCCAGTTAGCCAATGTGTAAACCAAGGCTTGAAGAGAGTAAGAAAAACAACAACAACAAATTTTGCTGAAGTCCCCTGCTCATACACAGCAGAGCCATGGTTCAAACCGAGGCCTCCCTGCCTCCTCTCTCTCTTGTGACTCTTCAATGTTCTATATCCCTGCCAGGATTCTAAACAAATCAGAAGATGCATAACACAACTGCACAGAGGATGGCAGGAGAAAAATGTAGAAGCTTTTATTTTTATCAGGTATTAGCTTTTGTAATCTATCTTTCACTATGTAAGGTAACTCAAGCAATGCCTTTTGAATTGCTAAAGCTTAGAAGAATGCCAAGTACACAGGAGAACCGGCAGATGCCAAGGCAAGTGATCAGGCTGCCTGTATCTCAGTAAGGTACAACCAGAAGTTCTGCAGGAATACTCCAGCCAAGACAGGTCTAAAGCCCTGGGCCGGCTCCATTCAGGTGGTTTTAGGTTGGGAAGCCAGAACCTCAATGTTTTCTTTCCCCTATAGATCTATGGCCAAGTTTCCGGGAAAGAATAATGCTGTTTCTCTTTCATACCTCTGGGATGAAGCTCAACACTGCCAAAAGGATGCTTTTGTTTTGCAGGCAGTGAGCAAAGGATGAGTTGAATATTATACCTCAAACCCTGTAACAACAAGAATTCACTGCTAAGAAACTCCCCCACTACGAGAACCTTAATAGCCGTCCTGCCCCTCTGTTCACTTATAGCACACATGTGCAGACACGAAAGCATAGGCCTCCGGGCAGGTGTGGCTTTGTTGCAGCCTTCCTTTCTAGAGCTGCCCCTGAGCTGTGTATTATACATCCACTGGCCCCTTCAGAAGGCCTGTAGAGCCAGGCAGCGATCAGTAATGTTGCAGGAGACTCAAGGAGCCACGAGGGCCAAGCAGCAACCGTGTGCTTCGTGGCCACGTGCTCAGGGAGTCACTGATCACACCTAATGATCCATTTAGCTGGGGTCTGTAGGAGACCCTGATTGGGGAAGACACTATCAGTTCCTTCAGCAAAAGGGGGGCTGAGGCAATGTGGCAGAGAATGGCAAATTCTTCTCAGGAATTCAACAGAAGTAGGGCTGAGGCAACAGGTCAGCCCTAGAGAAGGCAGCACGCAGCAGGTAAACACACAGGATATGTCCTTTGGGAATGAGCAAAAGTTTGTGTGCACAGGTGTGGGGTGACCCTCTCCCTCAAAGACCACAGCCTCTGCAAAGTACTGATGGAAATAATTCTTGCCTGCCAGCAGGGAAATAATGAAGCCATCTGCTCCTTGAATGCATCCATGTAAACTACTCATAGAGCATGGTTCACACATAGACTTGCTGGCTTGTGAAGTATTATTAGAAAAGATATGGTAAGAAAGATGGACATTTGGTCAGCAAAGAAAAGGAGGAAGGCTTGGGACTTCCTGACAGTCCAGTGGTTAAGACTGCCTTCCAAAGCAGGGGCTGCAGGTTCAATCCCTGGTCAGAGAGCTAAGATCTCACACTGTGCTTCCTGGCCAAACAAACGAACAAAACAACAAAACATAAAATGGAACTAATATTGTAACGAATTCAATAAAGACTTTAAAAATGGTTCACAGACACAGCAGGGTGGTCTAGGCCAAATGGCAGACGCTAGCCATGAACACGCACTCCGTGATGAGCACTGTCTTAGGCCTGGAATTCCCTTCACTCAGGATGTGAGTACATACGTGTCTCACACGCTGTCCTACGTGCCCAAATCCTGCGGTTGGCTGGAATGAGAAGCAGGATGGAACCAGTGCTGGGTCTGCAGTAACAGCAGGATCAAACTAGGAGCTCTGTGTTCATGTCTCCATCAGAGACTGAAGCACCCACATGGGCTTCAAGTCCTGTGGAAAACCCAGTGAGAAGGAGGGCACGTGACCTCCAGGAATGACTTCTGAGTTCCAAGAAGAATTTTCAGACCACCACATAACAGAAGACTTACCCGCAAGCAAGAAGGTGATAAGGCAAGTTTCCTTTGGCAAATACAGCTTGAGACGAGAACCACTGAACACATACTCCACCACAGCTTCAGAACGACCTGCCCGCTGAAGGAAGGGCAGAAACTGCTTTGCTTTTTGGGTGTCCTGGGGGAGAAAAGAACAATCATCAGAAAAATAATGGAATCAAGGCAAATGTTTCTTTCTCTCTGGTCTGGGGCAAAAAGTCTGGCAGACCACAGGAAGCTCGGCAAATAACCTCAGAATATCAGACATTTTTGAAACCATGACAAAACCAAGAAACTCATGTGACATTCATAGGAGAAACACAGTTAATCAAAAGCTTCTAGAGCATTCTCAATGACTCTCTTCTCTCCTCTGTTCAATTACTAAAGCATTCACTGGCTATAAAAGACTTCCCTGGTGGTGCAGTGGATAAGAATCTGCCTGACAATACAGGGAACAGGAATTCTATCCCTGCAGAATAACTGAGCTCAAGAGCCACAACTACTGAGCCCAAGGGCTGCAACTACTGAAGCCCGCGTGCCTAGAGCCTGTGCGCTGCAATTAGAGAAGCCCCCACAATGGGAAGCCCGCACCTTGCCATGAGGAGCAGCCCATGCTCACTGCAACTACAGAGTCCACTTGCAGCAACAAAGACCCAGTGTAGCCAAAAATAAACAAATAATTTTAAAGAAATTAGGATAGTGGCTTGAAATGAGAATTTCACTCTTCCAGGACAGGAAAAAGAGCTCTTCTTTCTCCCATGGAAAATTAAAGGAAAAGACCAACACCTACCATCTTCAAAGTTTAATCTAACCTTTAATGTTCAATTAAAAAAAAAGAAAAATAACATCCAGGTTCCTGACAGAGCCCCTAAATCCGTTTTCTAGGAAACTCATTGTCAGTCTTTAATAGGCTGTGTTTTCCTAACAAGGAGGAGAGTGCAGCCTTTGCGGGGTCGGTGGGGAGGACCCAATACTTCAAGCCCTGCTCTCTGTCTTTCCAGGGATGAGGAGGGACCGGGGCATGCAGGTCCTGTTCCCCGGCCAGGAAACCTGCAACAGCAGGATGTGATCCACAGGGACCAGAAAACACCACATCATGTCAGTACCAATAATTAAAGAAATGATAAAAGCACGTGAAACTTTATGGGGGTTTCAAAAAAACTTCCCATGCATCAACCCAAAGTGTAAGTATCTACCCTCAGGAGTACCAACTCATGGACCTTCTGAACCTCAGAGTTCTCAGCTTCAGAGGAGCTGAGAGCCATCAAATCCTTTCAGCCTCTCCAGCTAATTAAACAGATGACAGAGTAAGCAAGCATCAGGTATCATGTGGCATTGCTGGGGGAACAGTCACTGGATGAATTTCAGAGGTTTGCAGCGCGGCCAGCAGAGCCCGAAGCTCCCTCAAACGACAGCGAGTTTTGCACACTCGCCCAACTCGGACAACAGAAGCCGTCTGTACTCGCCAAGCTCTTCCTTCCTAACTCTGCTCTAGCACAGAGCTATTGTACCTAAATTAGTGCACATTAGATAATGAAAATTTAACAAGCCATCAAGTATTTGAGAGTCTTCACAGCAGCAAAAGGGGCTCCTCTCATTCAGAAGCCATGAGGTAGGCTGGGATGAAGGCAATATTTATAGTAATGAGAGTCATCCTTCTCTTTAAACAGATTCTTGGAGAAAAGGAGCCAGTCATCTATTCTCAGTGTTTTTCTAAGGGTGCATAGGTAAAAAGGTAAGGTAACAATGAGCTTTAGTGGGTTGGGAACTTCCCCAATGAACACTTAAACAACACACACTCTTCTATCCACATACAGAGGGAAGATGCTTTTCTGGTGCTTGGCTGAGGTCCAGAACAGTCAAGAAAGACAAATGCTCCACGGGAAGGAAGGTCCCACCCGACTAAAACCCTTATGCATGCTAGTCTAAATCTGCGACGATGCTTCTGGGCTGAGCCAGTAAGTCAACAACAATTATCAAATTGATTATCACAAAGCATGAGGCAACTTAAGGCCTCTAAAGAGAAGGCCTTTCCCTGGAGACCACAGTAATCTACATTTTTCAAAAACAGACATTTGCTCATCACCGTCTCTAAGATGTATTTATCTGAGAAAAAGATGCTTACAGGAATAAAACCGCACACACACACGTACACCTGTAACGTTAATACTAAAAAAGTAAGTGGCAGCAAACTCCTATTTTGCTAATGATTACCTAGTTTATCAAGGGATACTTACTCAGACAGAGAATCTGAGAGAAATGAAGAGGTCCTATTGTTAGCCATGTAAGACAGATACAGACAGATGGACTGATAAAAATAAAACAACGGATGTTCCTCACTCCTAAGTCTCAACCTACAATTTAACCCTATTCCAGAAATATATGGGAAGAGGGCAAAGGGAATGTGGCATGCCATCAGTTATGGCGATGAGAAGCAAAAGCCAATTGTGACAACTGAAGCCATGAAAGCAAATTTTAAAAACCCAGGAGAACTGGCCATGTCTCTTTCCAGAGCAAAACTGTGAGACAAAATGCAGATCTCGGTGTCCTCTTGAGCAGGTGATATGCCCATGGGCCATCCATTAAAGGAAAAGATGGAAATCTGCCCAAGGTGGTAGTTTTTGAAATAAAAAAATTCTTATAAAGCCAATTAAATTGAATGCAATCACCAAAAGATGTCATCACTTTTTCGAAACTCATGTCACAGGCAGACAACGGTATCTGTCTTTCCTAGTCATCTCAAGCTCTTCCTTTGCTTGGCAAGTTTCTTTTCAATACAAAAATTCTCGAAACCTTTAGCATTTGTTTCAGTGGCTCAAATGAAAAGATTGGAAAGATGGACTGACAAGTTCCCTCAAGTGATATAGTTATAAGTCATTCTCTGTGAATTTAGCTATGAAATTTTCTTTTTTTTATTTTAACATTTTAGGATTTTTGCTTATCTTACTAGAAAATGGACTAAATGTTACGGCTAAACGATTGCTTTAAGAGCCTGTGAAAGTACAGCAATGTGCTAGGCTCCAATACTGATTTCTAAAGGCTTCAGCAATAGGTACATAAGAGAAAACATGATTAGAGCCCAGTTTAGGCCCTAATGAAGAGCTGAAGATGGCAGGTGGATCTCAAGGGCAGCCAAATGATAAAGTTGAAAGGATGTCATCAACATGACATTTAAAATTCTCTTCCAATAATTCAAAGCAGGACCATCTAAGACGTGGTGAAATGATAGATTTCCTTATAACTCCAAACATATTTTTAAAAATAAAGATTGATGCCCTCAAATTTAAAGAAATAACAACATGGAGATTTAAGGCACAGGTAAGACTATTAAATATCAAATATTTCTGTTTAGGAATACTGTTACAAAGATCCTCATACTCAAGTTTTCTGTGGAGTAAACCAACCTCAGGCTGGTTTACATGAGGCCTGGGAATCTGTTCGCTGCAGCTATCACAGTTGAGTTAAACAGTCTCAAGGCTTTGAGAATGCATGTGGATATATTAGCTATAGTTTTCTGTACTTATATTCCCTTCCACAGTGTAAATAATCAAGAAGCAACTGTACTTCTGACCAGATAAATCTTCTTTGTTGCACTGGTAATTTTCACATTACCTGTGCTCCAAACAAACCAAACATTAAGTATTTTTCTGTCCTCCTAGAAAAGCTAATTTCAGGTTGCATTAGCTACATTTAACCTGCTATTGTGGATGGCATCTCTTTAAGGAATGTTTCTGCTTCCTCAATGCACCTTGAAATTGAGAAAGTAATGATGCAACAAATGTGCCTGGGGTGACTTCATTTCAAAGGATGTTAATATCTATACCTCACATTTATAGGAGTGAGGTTTTGAAGGACCTGAAGAAAGGCAGGATGATCCTCAGGGAGTGGGAAAGGTTATAAACACACCTTGAGCACACACTCCTACTCTGCCCTCACTTCCGATGGTCAGGCTAAACCTCTTGTAAACGTGGGTGCATGTGCCAATGCCTATAAAAGATCCCCTTCATCAGTGAGACTGTAACTTACCTCTAACAAAGTACTTTGCTGTGTAAGCAAACACATGTTTGAAATAATTGAGTATAATGAATTACCGAGTTTGGGAGAGTGGGTAAGTTGTGGAGGGGGATGGCGTGGGGAAGAGAACAAGGAAAGGAGAACCCTTACATGGCAGGCACACGGCAGAGAGTCACAAGAACACTACTCACATAGGTAGGTAGGTCCCCAGTGTCCTCAAAGAACACAACTAAACACAAATCAATCTCTCTAAATTCTGGAACATGGATTTTGGTTGTCAGTTTACACTGGTTGCCAGCAAAATGAAATCTATGATTTTTCCACTGAAAATAGCCACAGAGTAGGCCTTAACATGGGCCTCCCTGGTGGCTCAGTGGTAAAGAATCTGTCTGCCAATGCAGGAGACATAAATCTGATACCGAGGGTAGGAAGATCCCCTAGGGAAGGACTCGAGTATTCTTGCCTGGAGGATTCCATGGACAGAGGAGTCTGGTGGGCTACAGTCCATGGGGTCACAAGGCGTCGGACATGACTGAGCGACTGACAACAAGGCATAACATAGCTGGGACTGGTGAGAGGCAGATAGCACAGCACAGGGAAATGGGAGTGAGCAAACCTATTAGTTAACAATTAACCACTCAGGATTATCATGTGCAAGTCTCAGATGGGAACTGTTAATAATGAAACTCACTAATTAGTTCTCATCATCACAATCACTCTTTGATTAACATCATAGGAAAAAGATCTAAAAGCAAATACATGCAGAGCTTACAATGGTACCATGGGGGTATTCAATTCCACAAGCACTTGGGAAACTGAACTCAAACATGATGAAGCCTCCTGCAGGTACAACTGCGTCCTGAACTGCCCACTCCAGCAAACCAGGAGCATTCCCCCTCTAAAAGAGCTGACAATCCTGTCTCTGCAGGGCTGACCTGAGGCTAAAGGACTCAGGAGCACAAAGCTGTTTGGGTCCAACTAACCTTAATATTGAAGCAGCAAAGTATCTGTGTACAAGTGGAGAAAAAAAAAAAGAGAACGTGGAAGTCAGTTCTAAGGTTACTGAAGCAAATATACATCCTCATTTCAAGCTGTACTGTGCTAACTTCTCATCGTAGGTAGCTCTATGGTCAGGGCACTCCAGCCCAGAAGAATCACCTCTGCAATCACACAGCAGGCAGAGCATAACCACATTCCTGACCAGAAAGACAAAAAGGAACTCCATCATTCCACACTCCTCCTTCCCAACCCACAGGCTCCAGGGCCCCATATGACCTTTCATTTCACAGAAGGAATTTATGATTCCCTTCAAGAACCAGTTGTCTAGCGAGACAATCTCCTGACATCAGTGGAGCCCTGGGAGGGGACATCTGAGAATGTCCCCAGCTCCAACGACCAGAAAGTTCCCCTTCCCTGGCTCGTTTGCCATGCTTCATGGTGAAGCGTCTGTAAAGGGGGCTGGTGGAAGGTGTTAACAGCAGTGCAAGTTTACCAGCAATGAAGTGAACACAGGAGAGAACCCTAGAAACAAAACCACTCTGACTGGGAAAAAAAAAAATCTAAGAAACTACATCCACTACCAAAAAAAAAAAAGGTGTTGCAGCTGGGCCATCAATAATCTCTCGTTAAGCATTGTCTGTGGTTTACAGTTTCTCACAGAGTTTAGTTAGCTGGCACAGCGCCTCACTCGGGCCTTCAAAGTGTTGGAACGTAGGAGAAACCATGTTTCAGGCTCTGGGCTCCATTCCTGGGAGGAATGAATCAAGAGGACACTTGCAGGAGCACTAAGTTGGACGAAAGCCCTAAACTTGAGAGGCTGCATTCTATCGGTAGCACATTCAGAGAACATGACCTTCGGTTTTCTTCCTTGCTTTAATTCTTCACCAATTAGTAAGGGAGGGCAGCCTAAAAACCAGAAACCAAACGGCAGAAGGAGTCTGTGGGGTGCACTTACCATGCTGGAAGAAGGACACCTCCTTTGTATCCCACCAAGGTCCTCCCTGGTGGCTCAGACGGTAAAGCGTCTGCCTGCAATGTGGGAGACCTGGGTTCCATCCCTGGGTTGGAAATATCCTCTGGAGAAGGAAATGGCAACCCACTCCAGTACTCTTCCCTGGAAAATCCCATGGATGGAGGAGGCTGCTAGGCTACAGTCCATGGGGTTGCAAAGAGCCGGATGTGACTGAGCGACTAACCTTTCTTTCTGGAGGGGAAATTTTCCCTACCACCAGATGTGAAACACTGAGGATATGTCTGCCCTCTACAGCCCTGCAAAAAACAGGTGTCTGGATATTTTTATTGGGTTGGTTTTGCCCACCATCTGTTTCTGTTCCATGAAGTACAACACTGAGAAAAGAAAGCGAGACTTGGCAAATGCTAAGAAAAGACACAATCATGTTTAGGATGAAAACATGCAAAGCAGCATTACAACAATCACAGCAGCCCAATTATAAGAAAGTCAAATCCTGTTCCAGAAAGAGATTAGAGGACTCATAGAATATGGTCAGAATTTCATTTGTCATCACCCCAAGCCAAAATCTCCCTCAACAGGGGACTGGATAAGCAAATTGTGGTCCACTCACCAACAGAATACTACTCTGCAATAAAAGGAGGTAACAACATGGATGAATCTCAAATACATGATTCCATTTCTATGACATTCTTGCAAAGGTTAAACTGTAAAGACACATTACAGATCACTGGTGGCCATGGACCAGAGGAAGGGCTGGGAACGGACTCCAAAGAGGATGGAAGAATTGTGTGTGGGGGAGGTGGGAAATGATGAAAGCCTCGTATCTTGACCGTGGTGATAGTTACATGTATACATGTTTATCAAAAGTCCATTTACACCTAAATTTAAAAAAAAAACACACACACATAGGGAACTCTACTTAATGTTCTGTGGTGACCTAAATGGGAAGGAAATCTAAAAATGAGGAGATTTATATATACATATAACTGATTCACCTTGCTATATAGCAGAAACTAACATGACACTGTAGAGTCACTATGTGCAAATAAAAATAAAACACCAACAATAAAAATGAAAAAAATGTCTTGGGTAGGTAGACTATGCAAGATTTTCATTTTTAATTCAAGAAAATTTTCTTAATCAACTAGTTTATATGTGTTTCACAGTGAATAACAAGTTCAAAATTCAGTACTCAGTAATTATATTTTAGGTAAACCACTTTAGCTGGTCAATGCTTTGAAGTTTAAATTTTAAAATTTAAACTGAAAATAGTTTGAGAAAGCACAAGGAAATGTAAGAAGAAATAAAATATCTTTAACTCAAAAAAAAAAAAAGAAAAAAGAAAGCAAAAGGTTAGACGACCATAGAAAAAAACTTATGTTTCCCAAAAGCACCCTAAGAAGTATCAGTTCTCAAGCAATGGCTAAGAGTAAGCATGATGCCATCCTCAACTGGGTATACAGAGGAAATGTTCTACTCAAGCAATGAGAAGAGTACTACGAAGTACATATGTCTATTGACATTTCTTTTCTACCTTGAAATAAAATCATTCTGTGATCTGGCTTACCGTGCATAAAATAATACCCAATTCCCAATCAAATGAACATTCTATATAGGCTCAGAGATAATTCTTTTACTGAAATGACTTTCAGTTTCCCAAATTTAACTGGCTGAAATTATGCTGTAAGAATCGTTCAATTTAACCTTTAGAAATGAAGCCACAGCCTTTGAGAGGAAAAACCTGCATTTGATCACCAACAAGAAATATAATGCCCTTGGTTATTCTTTAAGACCAAAAAAAATCTACTTATAAGTTTAGTGTATACAAAGTGCAGTTGATGATACCTCTATGCCTCAGATAAAAAGAGAAGAGGTAAGTCTACACTTATGTAGGATAAGGTATCAATTATAAGCCTGCTCTCTTCCTATTTCAATTTTCTTTCTCTAGCATGGATAACCAAGGCAGTGACAAGCCACATCTCTGTTCTGGTCTGCCAATCCACAACTGTCTCAAAGTTATGGCTCATAATTTGTGGTTTTCACAAATAAACTCCACGTTCTTCCCACCCACTACTTCACCCAAACTACCCCACCCCCATTTCTACAGATTCTAGCTCTCCAGCAGATGACTATTACAGTACTTGGTTAAAGAATTCAGTGTTCCTCAAATCACATTTCTAAAATCATGACTTTTTAAATTCCAGCTCTCCCTGGAGTGAGGCCGTCCTCCTACTGACCTCTGCATGAACGGTGGCCTGTGGCGCCTGATACACAGCAGATGTCCTGGGCTGACCTTGGAAATTCCCTTCACATCCTTTCCTATGCTGTACTTCCTCAATCCATGCTTCCTCCTTAAAAATCTTCCTCCTGACAATCTTTTCCTTTAAAAAAGAAATCCTATTCTTCTTTTATGGAGCAAATTTTTATCTTAGGTCAGGTAAGTAAATATAGGATTGCTTTTGTAGATTTTATTTGGGTAAAAGACTATCCATGAGAACTTTGAACAACAGATAATTCTTTTCATAATCCATGAACACAGCAATATACTATGTTTCTGAGTGCTTTAGTTATGATATGAAGAAAGTATTTTATTTATGAAACAATATTTGCTCAAGAATATGGACACCAAAGATAGTGGTTCAAAATTACCAATTTATAAAAAAAAAATGTTTAAAGGGGAAAGCATATCTTCCCATTATTTTCAGGCTAATTATTTCTTAAAAAAACATGTAATTTAGAAATTGTAGAAAAACCAATTTATATCAAATAGATGATTACAGTGGTAATAGTTTAAAGGTAGCATTCCTATTTTAAATTGTTAAAGATAAACACAACCAATGGGGATATGAGAAAAGGGCCATTTAGATTTTTAACAATGCTGCCGTTACTTCTCTAAGAAAAAAAGAAATTTAAGTTATTATAGGAATACTACAATAACCATCTTATACATTTTCAGCAAAAGGACATGAGAATGGTCTAAAAACATAGCTTATACATGGTATGTGACCGTGTGAGTATGGAACAAAGCACGTCAACCAGTATCTGTAACTGAATTATCAATTACGAGGCTATGATTAAAAAGTAACACACAGTCTGAAACACAATTTAAAAGAAAAATGTAGATCAATTTGTATCACTTCTGAAGTCTCTATATGCAAGAGGTGAGAATTTATTACAGAACCACAAAATGGCTTGAGAGATATAATTAAAATAATACGTGCACAGTAAAGAATTTAAAAGACGGTCTTATGAAGCACAAGTTTTCATTTCATGGGCAAATCAAGAACTCAGAGGCAAGGAAATTGATGCCATGCTAAACTCTGCCCTACCTGAGACAAGAACACAACTTCAGAAAAGGATGGAGAAGGGGAAAGAAAAAAAAAAAAAATCAAGCAATCTAGGACATAAAAAATGAAGATAAATGTTAAATAAAGGTTAGATAATAAAAATAATCTCAATACCCCCTAAAAGTATAGGGTTGGCCAAGAGGTTCAGGTTTTTTCCTAACGATCTTTTTGACCAACCCATTACCTGGAACATTCATATTTGCTTGCAGACATATCAATTTAGGTTCAACAAATTTAAGCAAAAAGCATTGTGGAGGAGTTAATATTTACATTTTTGAAGCATTAATGAAATTACTATAAAATTTGGAAGGTTAAATTCAAGTTTTTGAAACAGAGAAAAAGGACATCCATTACAGTAGAAATTATTAAAACATAAAATGATCAGTGTATAAGAATGCATTAAACTAAAACTTAATCATTTTACTCACTGAAATAGGTAAATAATGATACTGCTAAATCACTCATGGTAACCTTTCGTCTAAGTTTCTACTTTGTTTTAAGCAGAACTGCTCTAAGAAAATAACTACAGACTATGATTTAGCTAAAGGAACCAATGACTTTTTTTGTGAAATACCTGAGACAAGAACACAACTTCAGAAAAGGATGGAGAAGGGGAAAGAAAAAAAAAAAAAATCAAGCAATCTAGGACATAAAAAATGAAGATAAATGTTAAATAAAGGTTAGATAATAAAAATAATCTCAATACCCCCTAAAAGTATAGGGTTGGCCAAGAGGTTCAGGTTTTTTCCTAACGATCTTTTTGACCAACCCATTACCTGGAACATTCATATTTGCTTGCAGACATATCAATTTAGGTTCAACAAATTTAAGCAAAAAGCATTGTGGAGGAGTTAATATTTACATTTTTGAAGCATTAATGAAATTACTATAAAATTTGGAAGGTTAAATTCAAGTTTTTGAAACAGAGAAAAAGGACATCCATTACAGTAGAAATTATTAAAACATAAAATGATCAGTGTATAAGAATGCATTAAACTAAAACTTAATCATTTTACTCACTGAAATAGGTAAATAATGATACTGCTAAATCACTCATGGTAACCTTTCGTCTAAGTTTCTACTTTGTTTTAAGCAGAACTGCTCTAAGAAAATAACTACAGACTATGATTTAGCTAAAGGAACCAATGACTTTTTTTGTGAAAGGGAAAAATAATCCAAATAAACTAAATATCCAACAACATATAAGACAATACTAGGTAGATAGTAATACTAAGTGAGGTAAAAGAGGAATATGCATGTGGAAAATAATTAAGTAGAAAAAGGCATGAAGCACCCATTATGTGTCACTGTTCCAGGCATTGACTCCACAGTTAAGAAATAAAACAGTGGGAGTCTCAGTTCTGAAAAAACCTTCCATCACTTACAAAAGGGAGGGGGGAACAGGAGAGAAAGTGAAGAAAGAAAACCACCCCTCATGTTGGTGAACACATGTATTCTTAATGAAAATTTTCCGATAGTACTAGTAGATGATTTTCTTGGCTTATTTATATTAAGGCACTTAAAAAACAAAAATTTTGACAGAAAACTTGTGTTAAGAAATATGAAAGTTTTTGTTTTTAAAATAAGAAAATATATTAACATTCAGGGGCCGATTTGATTTTGCCCAGATAAACGTGCAAATTATTCAGGTCAGATAATTTAAGAGCCAAGAGTCAACATTCTCTTGAGTGAATTAGTTCTTCATAATTGTTCCATACATTTTGAGACAAATAAATATTATGGTCACTGTAATAAAGCCTGGAAACTGATTTGGAAAACGTCCCAACCTAAAACTGCGTGAGAAACATGATCCATGTCTCCTTCAAAAACAGCATCTGAAGCAGAGAGCTTTATGGTACTGATGACAGCAGACTAAGCAGCTCTTCTGAGGAATGAACATTTAACCCAGACAACTGTGGTCTAGAGCCAAAAGGAGTGCTGACATTCCTTGAAAAACGAAAACCACGCGTTAGCACGATGTGAGGATAAGAAAATGTGTTTCTAGTAAAGTCAGCAGCATGACGTAAAGAGCATGCCTTTGGGCTCAGAGATCTTTAACTAGAAGTATTTAGAGGGTAGTGGTCCAGTGGTTAGGAAGCTGCCTGCCCATGCAGGGGACATGGGTTCAAATCTCTGGTCGGGGAAGATTCCCCATGCTGAGAGGCACTAATGCACTGGGCCACAGCCACTGAGCTCTGGAGCTGCAGCCACTGAAGCCCACACACTGCAGAGCCTGTGCTCGGCAGCAAGAGAGCCGCCACGGCGAGAGGCCCGTGCCCCGCAACCGGAGAGGGGCCCGCGCCCACTGCAACTGGAGAAAGCCCACGCGCAACCACGAAGACCAGTGCGCCCCAAAACAAATAAAATTAAATAAAAAAGTACCCAGAATTCCACACATACAAGAAAAATGTGTAATAACAGGCTGAACAATGATGAAACGATCCTTAAAGAAAAATAACTTTAAAGTTGCTAGACATGCTGTGTCTTGGGGTACATTTGGGAGCTGTATTCTTCCTAAAGAAAAACACAGATTTCATGCTGCCCCCAACCAGCGACTTTACAACTTGGATATGATATATTTGCACATGGATACTGTATTGAGGTTTTCAATGTGAGACTCCCAGGCTCTAGACTACAAGTGGAAACCATGTACCCCAGAATATGTGAGTGATGGCAGAGAATTCAGACCAAGGGTTTGGTCAAGATATTTCGTCTTCAGCTGAGCATCTCATATCACTGCCGTTTCTGTCTCCAACGGTGCTTACGTATTAATAATTCTGGTTGCCACTGGTGTCATGAGGCTCTCACTTTTCAGTTTCTATGATTATTCCCCTCACAGCTTGGGAAATTCCCTTTAAAGATTCTCTAAAATTTGGAGATAAAGGGCTTGACCTAGGGACCCCTCTTCTCCCTTAACTCTCTGGGTAATTTTGTACACTCATCCAATAGGGCTAACTCATGCATGAAGCCCATCCACTTTTCTGGCCTTGGACCATTTGAACAGTCCATGGTTACCTCAATTTTAAAAGGTCTAGAATTGCAAACCCTTGTGACATATATTTGGGAGGAAAATTATCCTACAGGAAAAGCAGCATCAACAGTTATCTGTGCTGGACATTAGGATACACATGCCTGACACCCACTGTTCATCCTCTAGCCATGACCTCCGGATCCAGGCAATGGCCAAATTCTACTTGTTTTTCTATCAGAGTAGATCTCACACTTATCTTTCTTCATTCCCTGCCAAACACCTGGTTCCAGCCACCATTCAGTAGCCCTCCCAGTACACTGTGAAGTCCTCCCCTAACCAGGTAAAGATAGCAAAGCTACTGTTCATTCCGCAGAGCGGCCAGAATGAAGTGAGGAACGCTGACTTCACTACCATACTTGTGGCCACTTTCTGCCACAGGACCGTCTGGTACATAATCATATCCTTCAGCTCTGCATGAGACCTCCAACTAATTTCTTTTTTAGCCCTCAACTTAAAAATCACTTAAAACATGGTCTTTGACCACATGGAAGAGGGTACACTATGATGATACAAGTCTCAGTTAGGTCAATAACTTCCCAGGTAGCACAGATGGTAAAGACTCTGCTGCAATGAGGAGAGATGCAGATTCAATCCCTGGGTCAGAAAGATTCTCTGGAGAAGCAAATGGCAACCCACTCCAGTATTTTTTTTTTCCCACTCCAGTATTTCTGCCTAGAGAATTCCATGGACAGAGGAGCCCGGTAGGTAACAGTCCATGGGGTCACAAAGAGTTGGACACAACTGAGCTAAAACACTTTCATACTTCTATCACAGTTCTAATTAGGGATCCAGTTGCATATGACCTAGAAGGACTGCACCTGTCCTTTGTAATGTTGCATCCTCAATACCCAGCACTGTGCCTGGAATATAATAAAGTTTAAGTCTCTTAGTTGTGTCTGACTCTTGGGACCCCATGGACTGCAGACCACCAGGCTTCTTGATCCATGGGATTTTCCAGGCAAGAATACTGGAGTGGGTTGTCATTTTCTTCACCAGGGGATCATCCAGACCCAGGGATTGAACCGCGGGGGTGTCCTGCATTTCAGGAAGATCCTTCATTGTCTGAGCCACAAAGGAGGCCAGGGGCTATAATAAGCTTTCAATACTCACTGTTTGATCATCCATCTAAAACACAAGCCAGACAGCATATGTTAAATGCCAAGGAAAGATAAAGAGGCAGTAAAAGAACTCAAGAGAGAAGGAGTATAGCTTGGGACTTGAACTAGATAAAAAGTTTGCAATACAAATATTACCAATGAGGATGGATGGATCATTTTCAAGGAACTTCCGTGTGCTAGGCAGAACGCCCCGCCTTTTAATCACCACCACCACCACATGAACCATTGGTCTCTCTCATTAGGTCAATGGTTCTAAATACTTTGGATGTATTAACTCATTGAAGCACACCACAACCTAATGAGGTAATAAGGGCCCTTATTACATTCATTTTACAGATGAGAAAACTATGGCACAGAGAGGTTAAATAACTTCAAGGTGACAAAGTAATAAAAACACTGAGCCAAGATGTGAATTTGGTGATCTGATCCTCGGGCTCATGCTGCTCACCAGGTTTTCCATACTGCTGCTATATTCTAGAACACAGGCCCTCCTCCTGTTGCACCCTTTAACCAGACTCTCACTTCTAGTTACTAACCAGCACAGTTAACCATACATCTAGTACCTAGGGGGTCACATTCGTTTAAACACAGTTTCATTCTGTTTAGGTCATCCCTTGGTAAATCAAATCTAAATCAGGTTCTGTAAAGAGATATAAGAAAAATATCATTTTCTCAGGAGTTTAGCAACTACTAAGGAAGATCATTGTACATACGTCGACTAAGATCAGTTACCAATCAAAATATTAACGAATACAAAATTATGGTAATAAGTGATTGTGTAAATGCTGAAGGAAGGCACCATGAGAAGGCAGTGAAGATCAAAGCGGAAAATTGCCAGGAAAGAGAAACAGCCTGAAGAAGGAGGAGGGCATGGCCAGGAGAGAAGAGACAGTTACTCAAAAAGAGCTCATCAATAATGCAGTTGGAGTCAGTGGACTGACAACTTGAAATAATGGAATAGAATGGATATGAAAATATTCTCTACGGTGGCTGAAGTAGCCAGGCATGTTGCCGTAATGTCCTACAAGAGAACACAGGCCCTCCTCCAAATTCAAACACTCCTAAACCTAATGTTATAATACAAATTCTATCATTTATTCCTGAGAATACCCTTTTCATGAGGAATTGAGGCACAAAATTACTAGGTTATTTCAAAGTTGCCCTAAGGTCTGATTCAAGGATATTTATCTGGAAGTCAACACTGCGAGGAGTGTCCAACATTCTGTACAACATTCTGCAGGGAATAAGTTGGAAGCGTGCTAAATAAAGCCTTAAAACTCGAGTAAGCAGAATGTCTGTGTTAGTAAAATGACTTACTTTGAGATGTTTATATAAGCGATAGCCACAGGACACAATGAGTTCAGTCTAGGGCTAAGTAGTGTTATGATGGGGAAGTGGAGAGTGAAGCCATGCCTGGGCAGAGACGTTTCGGGTTTCATCACATCGCTTGGCAGTCATGGCACAAATCGAACAACCCAATCGCACACCTGACCCTGGAATCAGAAATCTTATCAACAGCCTCCTGTATACCTGAACATTCATTGAGCCAGGCCTGTACCAGGCTCATTCAGCCAGTTTGGACCCACGAAACAGACTCATAGAACAATCTCCCCATACGCCCGGAGAACAGAAAAGAGAACTGAGAGCGTGGGCCAGTGGAAGCGGAATCTATACCACAGGCGACTCTCTGAAAACAGGTGACATTCTTTCTTTGGAAGAAATGCTCCAGGACTCCCTCGATTTCCTCTCTCCTTTCTTTGAACAAAGGAAGGAAGATAAAAAAAAAAACTGTAGCTCAGGCCACTTAAAGGAAAGGGAGGACTCTGCTTCTCAGAGCTCATTTGTATGCATCCCTCTGAGTGAAGTCAGTTAAACAAGAAATCAGAAGGGAACTAGACAAATGTGTGGCAGAAAAACTTCCTGAAAACAGAATTCCTGCAGGGGCACATCGAGTCTACAGATTATTTTGGAAGTGAGACATTTTACTGAAAGAAGCAAGAAAAACAAACAAACAAAACAAAAACCCTGTCTCTAACAATGGCCCACCTCTGGGCAAGTCACCTGATCAAACATATCTTCAGAGGTGCTGAATTTAAGAGCTAGAATACATGTCTAGACACAGGGCCCTGTCCTCAATGTCCAATCCTTCTATGTCAACTTACTAAGACACTTGAATTTTCTAACACAAAAGCCTGTTGGTGATGAAAACAGAAGACCAAGAAAGGCAGGAGCATGGAATGGGGCATTTTGCAGATGAAAGAGACATATTCACTTTAGAACTTTATTTCTTAAAAGAACTTCTGCAACCAAATGACTCTTCACATTTTCAGGTATAGAAGAGCCAATAAAAACAATGTTATAAGTAGTCTGGTGTTGCTCTCCTGTCCTTGCAATTGCCTCCCCTCTTAAAGGGAACTAGTAAAATTCATGACTTCTATACAAATATAAAATGAAGATGTGTCAAAATTTTATTAATCTACTTGTTAATGAAGGAATCAGAGAGATTTTATAAGTGATTCAAAGCAGGGTCTGGAGGAGATATATAGATATATATATCCTGGGGGAGGAAATGGCAACCCACTCCAGTATTCTTGCCTGGAGACTTTCATGGACAGGGGAGCCTAGTGAGTTACAGTCCATGGGGTCACAGAAGAACTGGACATTATTTAGTGACTAATGCCTCCACTTTTATCCAGGACCACATTTATACTAACAGGAATCATTTCCTTCCTTATCAGGTTTTCAAGTGAAATTCTCTCTCCATAGGCATGCAAAACAACCCAGATGAAAGCAAAGGGGCTATAGCATCAGATAACCCCAAAGGGTTTACTAGGTAGCACCCAGCACTCCACTGAAAGGATACCCAATAATCATCTTGCCAGTTTCAAATTCTACTAACAATTTCTCGTGATGTTCCCAACTAAATAAAAGAGGTGAGAGAATATGTCCTACATTTATGTCTGACAGTGCAAAATAAAAAAACGACAATAGAACTCAGTTGAAAACTGGATTAAATTTGTAAAAGGAGGTGCTTAAATACAACCACTAGCTGTGATAGAAGCTGAAATACAATCTTTTCAAAATTCCAGCATTTCTTTGCAATTTCATTCAGAAACGTGTTCAGTCTAAGAAAGATAGACGTCTCTCTTATTCCCATGGAAAGCATAAATGCTTTTGGGTTTCTTTAGAAGGAGAGACGGATACTGCTGCAGTTCTGGGGAGTGTGAATAGGAGAGCTTCACAAAACAAGACCTGGCCACACAAGACTCCTAGGGCTGCAAGAACTATGGACAAAAGGCCATAAAGCGATGCCCTTGGCCATTAGGGAGGGTGATCAGCTGAAGCCAACTCCTCCACAATCAAAGTCTGCTTACAAGCTCTCTTGCAGAAGGAGAGGGGAGAAGAGAGCTGTGGGGAGAGATGGGAGGATGGGGAGGACAGGAGGGAACGGGAGAGGAGTGGGGGAGGGGGTGGAGAAAGGAAGGAGACTCAGCAGATGGAGGAAGGAAGAGATTCCCAGTGTGGCGGCCACTCCGCTGTTGCAGCTGCCTGGGCCACAGCTGCCTTGCGTTTCTGAGCTGGGACACTGCTGGCTGATGAGCAGCACTTTGCAGTCTGACTGGAGTGACACGAGTTCAAGAACCTTCTGTGGGGGGAGAGGAGGAGGGGACAAAGAGAGCAGCTCCTTCCCTGAAATGGGCAAAACCCAGAGCCGCCAGATAGCACGTGAGAACCTAGCACCGGCGCTCAGCATGCCTTCCCCGTGCGGGGCTGCCAACCTCATGGAGCACATGCGGCTTCAGCAGCGAGGTCAGCAGCCAGGGCGCTGGCTCTTGCGGGACGAGGTTCCTCTGGATTTCCTCAGGGGAGCAAATACACGGTGTGAAGGGAGCTCAAGGGCTAAGCAACCGAACTCCCAGGCAGGGCCCTCGGCGGTGACCTTGTGCAATCAGTACAAACGGGACCTTCAAATATTAAGAGGTTATTCAGAGGCTAAGGGAGAGCCAAAGAGGCAAGAGCTATGAAAACAAGAAAGGAGCACTGGTACTAGCAAGCCACTGGTGATGAGAAGCTGAGCGGAACCTCAGAGTCAGCAATCTAAACAAGCCAAGTCGGAATACATGCAGGGGAAACTGCAGGTTAACACAGATCTAAGTTAGAAAGCTCCCGTGTGGCTGTACACCTTCCCCAGGCTTGCTGGACAAACCATATTTTACATCTCTTCGGCCAAAAGTATTTTAAAACTCTTACACTGAGGCCCAACTCCACTGGGAGCTAAAAAGACAACCTCTATAACAGTTCATAACAGCCTCCACTGGAAAGGCTGCTGCCAATACCCTGAGGACAAGGCAACGGGGCTACTCAAGTTGAAAAAGGCACTGAAAAACCAGAACCTGGAGACAGAGGTCAGGAGGACATGCTTAACATCCTACCTGGTAATTTATTCTAAAGGAATACTTCCATCCTCTGTATTTACATGTGAGACCCTCACTGGCCAACGCTGCAGGTCTTTGCTTCACAGTTTAATGGAGAAATAAGGACCTGAAAACCTAACACCGCCCCACCCCACCCACTTCCCACCCCCACGGGCAGTCTTTGGACTATTCCAGGCCATGGTTCAACACATTCATAGCACGCATTTCCAACAAAAACCAGTCATGGCTAGAGGAGGATACTAGGAAGTGACTATATAACGTGAGCAAAGACGACAATTTTGAAGTGAGCCCTGTGGGAATACAAGAAAGGACAGAACAGAATAAAACAGCAAAACTATCACGGAAATGCAGAAGACATTCGGGAGGTGGACTGGCCCATCCTAGTAATTGGACCCGTTCTGGGACTGTTGAAAATGTGGCTGGAGTGGATAGGATGCTGGACGAGGCTCTAGTCTCTCGTGGTGTCGTCAACAAACACACATAACTCCACACGCACCCGAGAGGAAATGACACAACAGCGAACAGAGGGACAGTCCAGTGGTCACTAGGACGCACCCGGTCCCAGGAGCGGGACAGAGGAGAAACCGGTGCACGTGGGCTGCAGGCTGAGGAGCGGGGCACTCTCTCCTACCTCAGAACCTTAATTGATTTGTCTGATTTACCAGAACAACAGTAAGCCATGCACCAGCCACATTTTATTGCCTGTTTTGCACGTTATATCTGCGGGAGATTGTATTTATTACAGAGTAGGCTACAGCAAAAACAATAATAACCCGGAGATAAGCAGCAGCCTTACATTCCACTAACTCGAATTCTGACTTTTTGTGTTGGAGAGGTGGGGAGTGGAGAGGATCAGGGAGAAAGAAAAGGCACAAATAATGAAAACAGGGTTGAACGAAGGGAAGCAGTTGCCACAGAACCACTCTACAAATGCAATCAGATCTAGCACCAAGTCGATCAGATTCTCAGTGGGTTTCATGCTCACAGAACCGTCCTGGTCTGGATGGGAAGCGGACAAGGGGAACAAGGACCGCGGTGACAGGTGCGTGTCATAGCCTATTTCCTTCACCTTTCAAAAATCAGAAATAAAGGAAACCAGCAACTGTTTCAGGATCCAAACTCCCAGATCCCACCCCCTCTTAGTGGACACCCTGAAAAACAGGAGCAGAGATGCAGAAGAGTCAAGTTTATCCTAGCCCCAGTCAAAAGGTAGGTTCATGCATCTGGCATTACAGATGCCATGAACCTTATAAAAAAACACTACATTCTGTTGACACTGATGTCAAAAATCATCTACTTTAACAACAAAAAAAACCCCAACACAACCTAAACACTGGGGAGCCATCATAACATTTTTGAAAAGTCAAAAAAAAAGACAAAAAACTGTAATGAGTTCTCATGAAAGAGCTCAACTGGGGACAAGAGAACTCCAAGTTAGAAAGCATGCTTGGTAGCCAACATCTCTCAGTCCAGTCCAGTCCGGTCCCGGGGAAAGCTGATGGACACATATGAGATGGCCTGCTTGCTTCAACACCGTAGGATGCGGCCAGCATCCCATCTGCCCAGGCAGAGAGTCAGCCACTCACTCTACACCTGGCTACTTAACTCCCCACAGCAGGGAGTCAGCCAAGCGGGTCTTGCACTTGCTAACTCTCCACAGGAGGCATCTTCGTGCACTCCAACCCTGACCCGTTGAAATCGTTTTTTACAAAACAGAAAATAAGAGATAGAAACAATGGGTAGAAACCCAACTCTAAGAGTGGGAGGCCATTAAGACCAGAACAAGTTTATGGGTTATCTGTCTCCCAATCATGATATATAACTTCCTCCACAGAACATATTATTTGAGTGTGTTTAGAAAACAAAATATTAAGAGCATATGTCTTTTTCTCCGTCAAGGATGTGTCCTGGGGTGGGGTGAGAGGTCCTGCATGAATATCAGTTCACAGTCAACACTGGTGGCATACAGCATACACTGTTGGCTCAATGAGCACTGCCATTTACCACAGCCTGCAACTGAGAGGGTGGCCAACGAGGGGAGGGAGGGACACAAAGATTAAAAAAATTCTTTTACAAACTTTAATGAAACCATTACACATGTTTGTATTAGATGACCTTTATTCCAATGTTTGTTAGTTCACCTGGATGTAAACCATTGGCCTGATTGACCCCACCTGACCACAGGTCCCTCAGTAATATCACCGGAACACTTCAGGAAACTGGAGACCCATACATCACACTTAAATTGTTCAAGAGAATTCAACACACACATCCTGAACATAATACTGTGACAGAAAGAAGAGAAGGTTAGAAAAGGGAGACAAAACTCTTCTGTTAGAGAGGGCACCAAAAAAGCCTTTAATCTAAACTGAATAATGTGTGATGAAGGTGGACAAGGTCATTCTGACATCTATTGAATGGAATAGCTTTTTCACTTTCACTCTTCCACATGATCCAGCTATCCTCTTTTATTTATGTGGTTAAGTGGAGGAGTTTGACTTGCATTTATTTTTGAGTAATGTAAGAACAAACCAATTTTCCAATATCTAGGCAGCAAAGAGAATAAAAGTATCTATGAAACTGAACTACAGTTTGGGGGCGGGGAGGGGGGGTGGGCGGTGGCGGATCATGAAGACAAGTTTCCTAAGATTCATGGCCACCGAAACACAAAACTCACACAAAGGAAACACATCAAGGTAGGAGGCAGCATGAGATTCGAAAATAGCACTGAGATCACTAGGACACTGTGCTGGGAATGCCAAGAGGACAATCCCAAAACAAGTGTAACTCTGCCTCAAAAAGCCGTCAAGGGCCTCACCTCGATCCCAGCGGGCACTCTAAGCATGGACACAAACCCCGCAGGCCAAGAGCACCATCCCGAGGCTCGGTTCAGCTTCTGGATGGCCCCCGAGTGTGGGCCAGGCAAGAGCTTTGGCGCAGGCACATCAGCTCTCACTGCAGGAGTCACCGCTATGTTTCCCAAAATACAACTTTTCCCCCCATGCAGTTAAAAAATCAAAACAAAAATTACCCTTTGATTTGACCAAAAGAATGACATTAAAAGAAATATGGCTGAGAAGGCCACAGCAAATACAGAGAGAAATTAATACACGCATGAACAATTTCTCAGCATGGTAAACAAGAGAGAAAACTGGCCTGATACCAGGGAAAATCACCTGTGAAACAGGAGCCTCAGCAGATACAACATAGTCACTTGCAGCTCAATCGCCAGACTTCCGCTACAAGGGACACACAGCAGTGTACCTCTCTTGGCAAACAGTGGCACGGTATCTTGACTGAAGAGCAATTAACATAGGCCACACTGCACAACCTGTAGTATGCAGTGACTGCTACAGAGAGGGCAAGTTTAACAGAATCCCAGTGACTGAAGCCCACAGGGGGACGCCACACTCAGGCAATAGCGAGCTGGCCAGATGGGTTCAGAAGGCATCACAAGGAACTACAGGTAGAGCCCGAGTCAGGCTGGGGAACACAGCAGAGCAAGACACACGGGAACTCATCACTGCTCTGGGCTCGGCTGAGCTTCTGCTTACAATAGGATTTTCTTCTTGGTGCCCAGGGCCAGCTGTCCAACTGTCCAAGCTGAGGCTGACAAGCTCCTCTTCCGTCATGTCCCCTGGGCTGCTCTCTCTACACAGGACCTGGAGCCCCTCCTTATCCAGCAGTGACTATGGGAGCAGAACCGGATGGCGTGTGTCCCAGGAACAGTGGGCGAAACTGACAGCTAACAGGTCTTCCCTGCGCCCCTGATCAAAATCAACCTCAGAGCCCTCACT